>QVNV01009695.1:0-27983 GCA_014825455.1 Pseudomyrmex pallidus | reverse complement strand
ACACACACACACACATACATACGATTTTCAGTTGTAAATGATGAGAAAAGATGACGTTCAAAAGAAACAAAAACTGATGTTTAAAACATAGAGTCTTACTCGTAGAGTTTTACTCAAAATATAAATGACAATTATTATTATTATATCGATTTTCGGTAAATATATTAAGTATCTTTCATGTATCTGAATCGTCTACTATTTATATACTTTTAAATAATTGTACACGTTATAATCGTAGGCCTATTTTCTCGTTAGCTCTCATTCTATTCTTGAAAAAAAAAAAAAAAAAACTACAATTGTTTCAATTTTGATCGTCGAGCCAATACGAGTCCAACGGAAAGTGTGACGTGTGATCTCTTTCCACGTGTATCCGGATGAGAGAAAACAAAAACCAAATGTTGCTGCATTGAATATTATATATATATATATCGAGCAATAAGCGGCGCCGATTTAAAAAAAAAACGTGTACATCGCGCGATTGTTATTTTCTAAAACAAACGCTTACGATCGCGAGATGAAATCGAGCGCGCAGAATGGAAATTTATAAATTTTCTAATGCATAATCTTTCTTATTATTAAATACTTCATCGACACACAACAATTCTTGTACTCTCTCCTATACAGATGTAAGCAGCAATTTCATATACGAAAGGACGAAGAGGAGGAAGAAAATTATAAACGTAATAAACCTAAAAGTGCATTTGACGATGGTAAAGCTGGGCTTGCAAAGTTTATATATATAAATAAAAATAATATTTGCTAACTAATATACACACACCGGCATAATACTGTAAGTTTGATAAATATCCGAATATATCGCGAAGTCAATTTGTGTTAAAAACTCACACGCGATTTATCAAACTCTTCCAACTCGTTCGACTCGCCGTTGACACGAAAATTACCGGTCGTAAATATTTCGAAAATTTCTCGATCAAAGAGAAAGAAAATACGCAACACACACACACAGTAAGCGCAACAAAAAATTTTTCGGTGAAAGTAACACAAAAAAGTTTGATGTGTCCCGAGTGTTTAAATCGTGTGCAATCAAGAACGTTTTCGCGCGTGTGAGTTTTCAGTACGAATTGCGATCTAGCATAAATCTATTTCTAAAAGTAATGTAAAAAAAAAAAAAAAACAGCTTCGCGCGTGATAAACAAATGAAGTTATAGATTTATATAGTAACGAAATTGAAACAATGAAAAGAATCTATGCACACGAAGTACGTAATTTTCTATGATATAAAGAGTAACGCAGAGGCTTCTTTGTTAAGAAAAAAAAAAAGAGAAAAAAAACAACAAAAATAACCGCTTCGAAATAATCACCGATCTGTAAGAGATGTGAACGAAGCTTCGAATCGATATGAGTTTGATGTACAAAAATAAAATATTTCTTCAACATTAGGTGAATAATTTTCAGGGGCTCTTGATTTTTTTTTATATAAACACACGCAGACATTTAGTTTTTTTTTTTATAAAAAAAAAAGGATTATTGTGCGGATGTGAAAGACCGACTTATACATCTAGTTACGATTGAATTCGCAGGTCACGATTTACATTGTTGACGGTTCGTTTCGTGCAACTCGCTCTTATGATAATTTAAACATTGAGTACATGAAAATTACAGATGTTTTTTAAATTACATACAACCCTTGCCCGCGAGTTTCGCGAGTGAATCGTTTCACACACACCACACACACACGCTTGTTATTCGCGCGAAATCGTTTGATTTCTCACGGAGAGGTGTCACGGTTGCGTTTAAAATAATTCGCGAAACAACAAAATACTTCGGATATCCTGTGCGCTGTTTCCTCCCGGAGCGAAAGGGATAATATATTTGCCTCTTGTGTAATTCACGTTTCGATTTTGATGATTTCTCAGAGAGCGTGTGATGTACGTGAGGTGTCGCGCGACGACAAATGTAAGAGACGTTTAATTCGTATAAATGTGTAACGTGGAAATTGTAACGTGTAATGTTGTCAAAATAAGAGAGAGATGTATACAGTAAAATCGCGAAGTTCGTTCTGTGCTTGAGAAAAAAAAACTACGGCAATTTTATTTTTTATAACGCAATAATTTAGAAAGCGTATACGGAAACTCTCTTTCCGTATGATTTTTTGTTTACCATCTTGATTGACCGTTGCATAGAGATTCGAGTTGCGCAGCGTGAGATGTTTCCGAGGCCCGAATGTACATACATACACGTCACCGAATTGTGAATCGAGCGATCAGGATGATATAATAATAATATTCATGTAAATTGGCAGTCTAATATAGACAATATACTTTCTCTGTTTTCCGAGTGGCACGCACGATATGATGCCTGGCAACGAAGAACCAACGTCGGCGGCTCCAATCCAATCTCCACCGAAACTCGTGAGTTGCAAAACAAAAAAAAAAGAGGAGAAACGTCAGGAAATTGCTCATTCGCGAAAAACACAATGCCTTAGAATTGCATTTGCGCACGAGAGAGAGAGAGAGAGGACAATTTGCGTCGATCTGTTAACGCCGAGCGTAAGTGGAGAATCTTGGCACGCGAGATCCGTCTCGATGTAATAATAAAAGCCCATAGTGCGCACGTCGCGTTCGGGGATGAATGCGTCATTATACATTTTGTTGGTTCGCTCCAACGTTTCTGAATATTGGTTTGCGAGAAAATAATAATTCTGTTACCCCCGATGTCGTGCGCGCTATTAGCTAAAGATTGGAGCTCTATTTTTTATTAACGATCTCACGTATATAGACCGGATGTCATAAGATTTTTTATAGCGAGACAGACGAATCTTTATACCTGCATCGCACGAGGTGCGTTTCTTCGCGGGAGACTGTCGCGATCTCTTGTGTAAAAAAAAAAAAGAAACAGAGCGGACAAGAAAGTGAATCGCAACATACATACACACACACACACCGACGAAACGTGTCATCGATGTAAAACACACAAAAAAAAAGCAACAAGAAGAAAAACAATAAACTACTGTACAAATTATTACGCAGTAAATTCGTGAAGGGAAGGCAGCGAAGCTTCTTTCAGGATCTAATGACTTTTGTTTTGTTTTTTTTTAGAAACGTTCAGTGCGATCTTCTTGAGAAACTGTTGCAATGTCGAAAGCGAATGTCTTCGAACTTCTTTCTGGAGGTTTCGGAAGGTGATCGAGCCTCGTGTGATATCTTATAAATTATACATGTGTACGTTTTTTCATATTATCTACAGGCTACAGTAAGTCTCATCTCTTATTATTCACTTATTTCTATATATACGCGCGCATATGTTTTTTTTTTTTTTGTTTCTTTATGTAATTCGGAAACACGCTCATACATAAAGTATTGTTATACGGAGGCACATCGTATTACATAAGAGTGTTACTTGTAAAGAGACGTGATGTAAAGATACATTTTTTTATAAAAAAAAAAAAAAATAGAGAGAAACATGTACAATGAGATTCTCTTCTGAAACAGAATTAAATATAAGCGAGAGAAGATCTTCGGGACTCCTCCTGCGGATAGCGCGAAAAGGTGACACGCGTCCCGACCCGTTGATAAGCACTTGAGCAGCAGGAGATATGGTAACCTTTTTGCCCAGCCTAATCACTCCTGCGGCACTAGTACTTAGGAACAGGACAGGACTTCTTCACTTATCCTCTTCCTCCCGTCGGAGCTTCGGAAATCCCGTTCCTCGGTAATTCCTCTGCAATCAGAAAAACCTACAAACATAATCTACAAGATTCGCGTGGAAACTTTACGTTCGAGAGAGTGCGAAGATATTTGTTCGACGAGATTGAAACAACGCGTTGCCCTTTTTGCCACTTAATTCACAGAGGTATGTGTGCAAGTATATTGCAATAATTTTGAATTATTTAATTTTGATTTAAACAATACAACACGAAAAAGGCGGGGTTCCGCGAACTTTCTCCCACCAATTATTTGATTCGCATTACAAGTCAATATGCGAATTTGTGTTTGGAGAACGACTGCGATGTCCCGTGTTCTTCGAAGAGATTATTTGACTCTCTTATTTTTGAAATAAAGATTACAAAAAAATACAACAAACTTCGTATATCTATGCTTGAGATATATACACGTGCAACAATAATTTTTGAGGAAGATATTTCCCAGTAAGATAAATTTCTTAAGAACATTGATATACGAACCGAATAGATAGATTGAAAACAAATTGAAATATTAATTTCTCATTGCATCTTTTAACGTAATTTTTCAAGAAAATATTTTCCCATAATAACTTTTTGACATACAAAAGGGGAACAGACGGTTGAAAACAAACTTAAAATAATAATTTCCCATTATATGTTCGATATAATTTTGGAAGAAAATATATTTTTCAATAATTAAGATGATTCCAAGAGCGTAATTACAAACGTAAGAGATTCTCAAAACAACGAGCTAAAAATTACGTAATTTCTCACTATATATTTTTTTTTTTTTTTTTTCACCGAGAAGGAACACATATGTTTATCTAGAAAATGTGTTCGATAGCTTTTGTCAGCCGGAATACCCGGTATATAGCGATGATGCAATGGTAGAGACTGTCGTGCTCTATTGAAACAACCTCGAGAAGTCATTAAAGTTGCTCGAAGAGTGTCCTCTCCTCTCTCTCTCTCTCTCTTTCTCCTCCCAGTGTCTTTCTTTTTCCTCTTTCACTCTGTCGCAGCTTTTGGCGACATAATCAGAATTTATTTATTATCCCATTCTCGCGCAAACGTTTATCAAATTATCTCCGTCTTTCTTTCTGCGTTAATTTTTATATCGGACAAAAGGTCCAATATCACACACTGTGTTATACATCGTAATGACTTTGATGCTGCACGCGCGGCATCAAAAATTGATAGATCTACATGCAATTTACGTGTGCGAGATACATCGTGCGAGCTCGAACGCTTATTATTGTATCGTATAATATTTTTGTGAAAGATGAGAGGGAGAAAGAGCGAAGGAAAAGGAGAGAATACAATCGGATCTTTGATTTCTCTATGTTTCTCTGCTTGGCGTCTCTTGCTTTTCGTACACGTGTGTGTGTGTGAGAATATATCAAGCGTTCTATTCATCGTTCGGAGAGAGAGAGAGAGAGAGAGCTTAGCTTAGAATTTTCTCTCGTTCGGTCATTCCACGCGATGCAAATTGTACAAAAATGCAAGAGACGCGCTGGTCGTAAAGACGCCTTATATTTTTTAAGTGTGTGTGTGTGTGCGGGAAAAATAACAGACGAGGGAGAGGAAAAGTGTTTGCGCGTCAAAGTACACGTTCGCGTTAATTAATAATAAATAAAATTAATATACGATTCCGTGCAAACGACGATGTAAATTCCACCGAGTTTAATTTAATTCTCTTCGCCACACACATACACACGCATGTGCGGTATCTTTTCTCTATTGAAAGATCATCGCGAAAAAAAATAATAAATTAAGCGGTACGTGCCGCGTTGTAGCTCATTTACTTATTTTTAACGTCGCTCTCTCGGATTAAAGTTTTAATCGCTCGCCAAAGAGGATTAGATCTGCCGCCGTTGCAGATTCAGCCGCATAGCATGTGTAACATATGCACCATATGCATACTACGCGCGCGCACAGGATGACCCGAAAGTTTCGCCTCTTCCCGAGAGAGAAACGAGAAGGAAGCGAAATTAAAGAGCGCGTAGAGACGAAACTGGAACAACACGCGCACACACACACACACATTCGAAATGTCAAAATTAAAATTCATCAAAACTCGCATCGTTTGTTTAACATGCGCACACACACACACACGCACACGTCGCTCGCGACTTGCGGATTTAAAACGAATTATTTTGTAATTTCGGTGTTTGCGCAATTGTTTTTCGATTTTACTTCGTAAAGCTTCGAATTTGTCGGATAATAACGTAGCTGAGAAGAGAATTTCCTCTACGTAAAGACGAAACGATTAGGAGCTATTTAAGCGTTGGCGTTGTGCGAAGATGCGAAAAATTGAGAGACAACGAAAAACAGGGGAGTAGTAGACCGGCCGTGGGATAAGACGAGAAAGGGAGAGAGGAATGCCAATTAATGTTAATTCCTGCTAATGCCCGGCGGTCCCCCCTTACCTCTCGCCGACGTTGTTCGTCAAACGTTGTTCCTCTCAATTTAAAAATGACTCGTTTTTCCGCGAGAATATATATTTTGCGAGGGTGTAGACGAAAGACGACCGGAGAAATTGTACGGAATTATCGAATTATAATTAAAAAAAAAAAAAAAAAACGCGCAATATCGAAGGGAAACGATCGTTGTGACTTCTGTCGATTAACAAGCGTCGAAATTAATTATTTAATTCGTGTGACGAATTGTTTTTTTCAATTTATAGAATGTATCATCGCTGGTATTCGATATTCTGACCGTAATCTCGTATTTTCTCTCCTTTCTCTTTCTTTCTCTCGTTTTTTTTTCCTCGTTTTCTCGTTCCGTATTATCGACGCGGGTCAAGAAGTCATTGCGATAATCAGTAAAGAGCCAAGCGAAGGAGCGAAGCGTATTATGCTCGAGCGGAATAACAAAATGAATCGTTCAATTTTTCAACGCAAACTTTGTTCGCAACGTTCGCGACAAATAGAGGGGGGAGGGGGAGAAAAGAAAAAGCGAAATATTTGATCGAAAATAAATTTGGAGCGTTGTTCATCAGCTAATGAGGAATTGTAATATTAATTTAACAATTAGAGATTTATATAATTGTTATACACACAAGGGGGAAAATGATAAAAGCTCTCTGTCTGAAATTTGCGCGACGAGAGAGAAAATTTTTAATCGAATAAATACAAAATATCTATAACTGCGCGATATTATATGCAATTTTTTTTTTCGCGCGTGTTCCAAATTAATATTATCAACGTAACTGAAATTCCAGCAACTTTTGTTTGTTTCCCCCAATATATATTTTTGTGCAAAAATAATAATCGTCAAACGATACGCGTTCGACGAGCGATATTCAGCTCGCGTGATATTTTTTCAAGAACGCGTGTTTTTTTTTTTTTTTGCTTCCCCTCCCGAAAACAATCGCAGGAAATTGAGCAACCTTTACTCTCATATCTAGCGCGCGCAGTGCGCGGTACATGATGATTTCCCGCTGCGGTCGGAATTTTTCAGCTATCGCCGGGGAGAAGAAAAAAAAAACTTATCGATAATGCACACGAGAGACGAAAAATCGAACGAACGTTTCACACAATGTTACTTTCGTTTTCCAAATCGAAACGAGTAATTAATTCCGCGGGAATAAATTAATTCTCTTTATCGTGGACAATCAACTCTGTTAATTACGTGTAAACTAATACAAGCAGTCCCTCTCTCACGTGTACCATCTTCACACTTTGTCCGTTCATTCACTGTGCGCGCTGAATCGCGGCTTTGTATTCGCGCGCGCGCGCGCGTTTTACACACGAGAGAAAGAGAGAGAGAGAGAGAGAAAAAAGATGGAGAGAAAAAGAGAGAAAGAAAACACGAAGCGAAACAAAACTCCACCAACAAACCGCGCAGAAACTGTGAACACCCGTGCGCGCCCAAAAAGACTCCGGCTCGTCGTAAAACGGCGCAACCCCCCCAATTGATCCCCCCATGGCCGCGCACACAAATCGCATCCGCCACTCGACGTACGTAATACCCCACACGGCGGTGCGACGGCGACTGAGCGCTAAAGTGCCGCTGATTGACTTGATATAGCGAGCGCGCGAGCGCGCACACGGCGCAATTGGCTCTTGCGCTGTCCGCGCGCGGGAAATGATTGGTCAATTTAATCCTAGAATGCGCGTTGCATTAAGCATTCAAGCGGCGTTCACTGCCTATTAACCGACTGTCCGCTGACGACGAGAGAGAGAGAGACAAGAGAAACAGAGAGAGAGACACGTCGCTGCTCTCCCTCTCTCCTCCTCCTCTTTCTTTCTCACCCACGGGTCCCCCGGCCAGGATCCCACAACCCTTTCCGCGTCAACTGTGTCGCCAGAAGGCATTTTTTCCGATCCGTTTTGAGTGAAAATCGCGAGGACTCTTTATCTTTTATTATTTTCCTTCTGCCTTTTTCCTCAGGTAAGACGCAAAATAAAAGTAACGAATAACAAGAGTTTTTCCACTCGCGAGATATGAAATTCGAGTGATGTGTACAGCCTTTCAATTAAATCTAGAAATTTACGTGTGTGTGAAACTTACACAAATAAAAAATTTGATTAAAGAAAATTTACTTCTAAGTTGTAATTCATTTATAAATTTGTGTAACGTTTCACACTTTAATATCTCGCTATTTCTATCTCTTGCCGATGGGGGTTTAAAATATTTAAAGAATTCGCACGTTTGTAGGTACATCAGAGGAGTGAAACAGAACAATTTGTACGTTCGATCGATATTTAATTGCAAATACAACAATATAAAACGAGACAAAATACAATTGACTATATTGTAAAGTTGCGATCACCATTGCGGGTTTTCTTCTCGAAAGATCCTCCGAGCACGCTTCTCTCAACGTCGCCCCTCTATCTACGCCACTGTCCTCCCTCTCGCTTCCGCGATGTCATCGCCGGTCACTCTCCGCGCGCCACCATTTTTTCCTCTCCCACTCGTTTCTGAGTCAATTTACCAATTAAAATCAGTGTCGGTCGCGGCACTGAATGGTCCACCAACCGACGGCGAATGATCCTGTTATTCCTTCTTTTCCCCCTCTCCCCACTCCTCTCCCTCGCCGAAAGAGGGTAGCTGTTATATCGTACCATTCACCGATCCGATATGGAAGGGCCCCCTCATTCAAAAACCCCCATGACGAAATTGCACGCACACAGTCCTGGCCCTCCAAGTATAAACACGCGGGATTTTCTTCGTGAAAAACAAACCACTTCAAAATGTGAAAAACAACTTGGCTGCGAGAAGAACAAAGAGACGTAGTGGCAAAACAATTGCGTTACGGCTCGAAAACAGCGTGCGTGTAACTTCGTGAAGGTTCTCGAAACGTCGTTGCTTCGATTCTCTCGTAACTCTTAATTAATTAAAAACTTAAATTAAAGATAACGAAAGCAAGAAGTGTATATATATTTCGTTAATTCAAAAAAAAAAAATGAATCGGTTACCGTGATGTGGGCGCGTTTGGTCAAACACGCCGCCGACTTAGGCCCCCTCGTGTGAAACTTGGTTTGTTCCATGTTTCCGGATGGTTTCCGCCCGTCAATTTCACGCGCCCGTCTCTCGCGCCCGTTGACGTGTAAAGTAATCGCGTCGAGGTGAATTTTTGAAATCATCACCTACGGCACTACTACTTAGCACGTAAATAAGCCGCCGCTCATTCAGAGGTAAATCTTCGATGTGTAACGTGTTCGTTTTTTTTTTTTTTTATTTTACTCGCACTTTGGTTCTTGTGTTTTAACGTCGTCCGTCTTCGATTGCGATGTGACATCCATATCACGAGAGAGAAACTGAAACTTCGCTTGTTAGTTGTTTTTAATTGTCGACTGAGAAGAAGTCAAAATGAAAAACTTGACGCAATTTTCGATTGATTAAGAACAAATCGTTTATTTTAATTAACATCCGATTTTGCCCGTTCCTCTTAATTTCTGTAAAAGTTCTTTTGAACACTCGCGTTAATCGCTGGATGGATACGACACTGAAAATTACGTCGAAGATGCGTCACTTGTCGAATTTTTCAAATTTCTCACACGCAGAGAACAGACGTGGAAGAGATAGTTAGGTTTGTGAACGTAAAAACGAGCGTTCAAACGGATCTTCGCCCATTATTACGGTCACAAACCGAAATACCTCCATTGCATATATCTTGTTTCGAGCCTCGTTTCTTAACAATATAATCCGATTAATTAAATTCAATTTTACATAAAATTCGTGTAGAAGTGACGAGAGAAAAACTCCTCAATACGAAAACTTGCGCTATCAAAATGGGGGGTTGCTTTTAAATCTTTTTATTTTCTCTCATGTGCGCGTCTATGATTTTACGACACTCGCGTTACAAAATAAAGAAATTCGGAAAGATATAAATAAAGAATAATCGAAAGAAAATCAATTTTTAGACATGCGAAAACTTGTGATATTAAAATTAGTTTCTATCGTTTCCTTTTATGTCTCTCATGTAAAATGTGTGTGTGTTTTGTGTGTATCTTTAATTTCGTGACGCTCGTTACAAAAAATAGAAAAGTGAAAGATGGTCGAGAGAAAAACAAATTCTCACAATCGGATTAACGAAAACTCGATATTAAAATTAATTTTTTTTCTCTATTAAATATATCTAAATGAAGAAATAGGAGAGAGCCATATGCTGGATATGCGCGCGTGCGAAATTTTCGTATTACAGGCGACGCAAAGCAGCATCTTTTGCTACGAATTTCAGAATTGTTATTCAATTCGCATTTTCCGTTTATTTACACACGTGAAATATATATTCTCGCACGTGGTGCGTCCACATATGGCTCTCAAAAACCTTCTAATTCTCGATCTAGTTTGTGTTTTCGCATCTTTTTATTTTCACTCTCGTGTATTTATAAATTTAATGACACACACAAATTGGAGGATGATCGCGCGACATTCATCTCTGAAAAAGAAGAATTATATAAGATATATGTACGTGAGAGATACAAAAGAAACACTCGATCACGTACGTGCGTACATTACGTGTGCCCCTCTATTCGAACACTTGGTAACGAGCTTCTATTTAACCCCGCTTTTCTCATGCGGGTCCATTTCGGCCGAATTATTCGACGTAATTACCACACAATACACCCGATCGCTTCTTCCTTTCTTTCTTTCTTCGGTTAGTCGAATCTCGCACGAAAATCGACTCGTGTAATTCTTCGTTTGAAGAGAAGCCGCGCATCGCTCCGTTATCGAAAAAAATCGTGTCGGCGCGTCGATTGTTTCTTTCTTCACTCGAAGTGTACGAAAAAATCACGCGTTTTAAACGAGCACACGAGATCCCACGTACATCGGATTTACATTTTATTTCGAGCGAACGATTTACGCGCGCGCGCGCGCGCGAATTTATTCCAATTTCGATGTGCGAATATACTTTTTTTTTTTTTCACAAGTCCACTTTAACACGTCGTAGGTGTGCGATGCGTTATTCGTGTCTACATATGGCAGCGGTTTCGAGTCGAGTGTGCCACGAGAAATTGTCGACATGTCACACATGCACAGGTGTTTCTCAAGATATCACGTGTGTCTGTTGCCACATGTCTGCACAGGCCGCACGTCTCAGTCTTGTCGATTGATCGCCTTTTCGCTCGGGATCTCACCTCGACGACGTTTGTCTTGTTCGCGCCTCATCAAACAATAGACCGCCTCCAATTAAAAACTTTGTTAATTCGTTAAAAAATCGCTCTCTCTCTCTCTTTTTACTTTCTTCGCTCGATCGTGTCGCGCACTTTGTTGAATGCACGTCGGAGTTTTTATTTGAATATTTTTGACTCTTTTCGAGAAAAAAGAAAATTGTTTTATTTAAATTCGAATTTTCCACGTGTGCAGTTTACACGTGAAAATATTTTTTGCGCGACCCTCGAAGCTCGATTTCTCCATTTCGAATTTGCAAGAGCGGTTTGCAATTCACTTCGGTTTCCACTTTACAAAATTCGAATGCGTGCAACTAATTAAAACCTAGAGAAAAAAAATGTTTTTATAAATTTTCTACAATTTTAGAATTATGAGGATGTTTTTCAAGATTGTTATGGTAATTAAACTCTTTCAATTTTTCACCTCTAACATACATTACGGAAGAAAGCTCTCCTCTGAGACAACGAAGGTAGATTAGTTGCGTAAAAGAAAAAAGTTCGCCGGAATAGCAAACCTTGGAGAAGATTAGTTGCTACATGGCTTGGCAAGAAAAATTTTTGCTAAGCCTATTGAATTTTTGCCCTCTCCCCCGAACTTTTTGTCGACGAAACAAGACGGTCAGCGAATTTTAAAAAAAAAAGCTTCGAAGCCGCAGGCTCTGTCACGAACAATTCAGGGAAGCGAGCGCTGTTAAATTGGGTAGAACGCGGTGCGTGGGCTCAGGCCGGATACTCGCCGAATGAATCTCATCCCAAGAGAGAGGAAGTCCAAATTAAGTCGAGAGTAGCCATTGTCAAGGGGCAATACACAACCAAGTTCTCCCCGGTACCACCGTACCGAGCGATAAACTTGTCGTTCAACCCCCCGCGCGTTCTCTTTATTAGTGAATCATGCATTCCAACGGAGTTGTGAAAACTATCGAGAAATATCGAATATCAGTCTTCGGGGTTTGAAAATAAAATGCGAAAAGAAAATTGAACGCGATTAGATTTAAAAAAAAAAAAAAAAACAAGAATTTAAAAGGGGGGGGGGACAGAGCGGTGAGATTGGTGGAAATGGTTCGAAAGCGTGGAATAATGTAGCGAAGAGAATTAAGACTTATTAAAATCGTTTGACCCTGTGCCGCTTCTTACACCGCGCACTAAATCTAGCGGCTCTGTACCTTGAACGAGATGTGAGGGAATATTGTGTGTGTGTGTGTGTGTGCAGATGTGTGAAAGCTCTTGGAGAAATATTTTCAAAAAATTTACACATTTCTTATTGCAGAAACTTGTGTCTTTAATTTGTATATTTTTCCATTACGCAATAGAGAGATCTCTCCCTTATATAAATTATTACAAATATATTATATTTCTATTTACATTTTTTTTTCAATATATTTTATCACCAGTGAGATTTATATTATTTTTTTTTTTTTTTTTACCATTTGCGTGCTACAACGTTAGTGCAAAATCGCGCTTGGTTCAGCCTCTCTCGCAAATAATGTCCACCACGCTGTGCTCCATCAGAACGGGCTCGAGACATCTGTGCACCGCGCTTCCCAAAATCTCATTCAACAGAAAGTGCATCACGCTGCGAACAATAAATAAAAATGCTGTAACGTGGAAAACAATTGCTTGAATTTATATTAATGCACGAGAAAAAAAACAAAAAATTCTCACTCTTCGTCCGAGACGAATCTCCACAGATACAGTTGCAAGTAATGAGTGTCCACTTGGATTTGTTGCAAACCGTATTTGCTGAACGTACGCAACCTCACGCATTCGAGAAAAGTCTGCGGACAAGAGAAATTTCGATCGAGAAAACGCAACATCGTGACGCGTCGATATTTTTATTGCGAAAAATTATCAGCGGGGAGGGGGGAAGGGAAAAATATATGCATTAATATTAATTTAAGATTTTATGTAACAATTGTGTAAGTAATAGCGGGAGAGGCACGAAGCATATTGCGTAGCGAGCGATGACAGAACACGACGGCGGAGGATGAATCAACTCCGCAAAGTGGATAATAGCGGTGCTATTTTATCATTGCGACCACTCTGCAGCACCTGAGCGATCGTTATGCCAGTAAATCGTCTGGTAAAAGTGTTATTCTACACGGAAATTTTTTTTACATCCCGACGCGAGATGCGTGCGCAAGCGCAAACAACGATTCGGATAATTAAATAAACAATTAAAGGGTCGTGACGCGGATAATAAAAGAGGATGATGACATATCCGAGCGATATATTGTTCAATGTAATCGTACTTTCAAGCTTATCTTGATGATTCCCGTGAGAATGGACGCCTTGTTGAATTGCACCGATGAGAAGATCTCGATCTGTTCGGAGAATAACTTCTGAATATTCGTCACCAGGGAAGAATCGATGTGACTGGGCGTGTAGGACGACCAGTTCGACCTGTAGTGCCTCGACACGCTAACGCTGGAACGAAAGAGAAAAAATAACGCGATTATTTACTCCCTTCCCCAAAGCGAACTTTCAAAGAGCGAGAAGTAACAGAGAGAATCTAAAAACTCAAGTATCTCACGTATATCCGAATAGACAATGTCTTCTTCTACCTGTGAGTTTTTCTGCTACTGTCGCTACTTCTGTCAACCTGACCCTCGTTGCTTTCGTACAAAGCGGCGACTTGCGAGTCGATGGCGGTTATGTCCTCGACGACTCTCTTCATCACGGCTCTCACGGTTCGCGGTTCGATCGTGTGCAGCCAATCTCTGGTTTCCACGGACTTCCTCAGCATCTGAGAAACCGCCAGGCCCTGAATTCGCACGTAGTGATTAAGCAAGTTCTGAGCGGCCTCCTGAAAGTGATCGCATATCTCCGACGCGGGGGTCACAATGTTCTCCGAAGAACTGTACTGATCGATGTTGAAGAGATTGTCGGTCGTCGTGAGCTATAAAACATTTGCCTGATTAACAACAAGTCAAAGTTTATTCGTCATCGCACACCGCGAACTGAGACAGTAACTCTGTTTGTACCAAGTAGCGAACGTTGATCTCCTTATACTCGATACACATTTTGCTGAGCAAAAGCAGAAGGGTGGGAGGGAACTTGGACACGTCGGATCCGTTGCAGAATCCGGCGACCGTAGCCGTGAGATGGTGTAGAAAACCGATCACCAGCCCCTCCCTCACCTCGTCCACACAGAAACTTTGCAGAAATTGTGTTTTCATGCTAAACGACAAGTCCGGTTGTAAAAACACCTGCAAAATTGAATCACGTTAGATAAAATTAAAATCAAAACGTTTGAAAGAGAGTTCGGAGAAGAATTCTCTGTAAGAGTTTAACAAAAATACGAATTCTACAAAGTCGGACAGACGTAATTATACGAACTAATAAGTCTTGCAGAACTCCTTTAACTTTCTCAATCGTGGGCATAATAAGCATAGCTTGAAGCTCCGCTAAACCCCCGTCGGTCCCGTCTTGTGTAACTTTGGTGGCCAAAGTCTGCCTCACTTTTACCAAAGTCTCGCTCAAGTGTTGCTTCAGACTGTGCAAGTGATTGCGACATTGTTTTCGGCCAGCATTCACGACTATATCCGTCCCAATTCTGCAAATATTTTAATTCGCGTTTTTATTTTGCATCTTCGTTTTATCATATCTTCGTCTTTAATTATGACACACGCTACGCGCGCGTCTTCCTCTTTCTTCTTTTATTACCTGGCGAAGTCTGTTTCCTGGCAGAGCATGTTTATTGCTTGCAGTCTGCGATGAAATCTGTCGAGGGCTCTCACCAAAATCGCGGTGTCGGCCACGTCTTCCACCCTTTTGCCCACCAGATCGAAGTATTTCCTCATATTGCTCACCACAAATTTGTTCAAATGCCCCATGGCTTTCGTGTCGAAGTCGTCGACCAGATTGTGATCGTCCAGCGATCGGTTTATAAACATGTCCTTGTAGGAAGCCACAATCAGGCAAAGATCGCTGAGAAATCCCGAGGAGGACGTGTCAACGAACTCGATGATATCGTTTTCGCACATGTCCTTCAACACTTCCAACTGTTCAATCAGTCTTGTTTCTGCGTGCACCAAGAATTCGGCGCACAGAGAATCAGCCGGTTCTTTCAATTGTAACAACAGATCGACATTCTCGGCCAGAGCCTTGGTGGACGCATCTTTCTTGTGAAATTGCAATCTGAGCTTCGATTTCAGTTCCTCCAAAATGTCCTCGCAATCTCTTTGAATGCCTTGGAAGGACGGCATAGTGCTGTACTGATTCAAAACTCTCTGCGCGTGAACGTAATCTTGAACCGCCTGGAAACAAATTGTTTCTACTTCAAACCATGAAATAGAATATTATCAATAAAAAAAAAAACATTGTAACTGATGGGAATTGTATACTTGTGCATAATTTTCTTCATTTATTCGGTCCTTGAGATTACCAGGCAGTTTAAAGAGAAATTGCAGTTTCTTTAACAAAGTGTGTACAGATGACAGTTTGGCAATTTGTTGTCTTGTTCCTTGCAAGGTTGAGGAGATTTGTTCAGAAAATGAAGTTATACTGTCCATATTCTTCGCCAAGAGATCCATGCTCTCCTCCATCTCTTTGAAATCTGTTTTCATCTACATCATATTTAAAATTAACTTCTAATTACACATACACACACACGCTGTACATTGTCTTCTATCAATTGTTTTACCTTGCGAATGGTATCAGTCGCGGATATAAATTTATTATAATTCTCATACACCAGAGTTTGCATGTCCGAGTGTAAGGTCTGACTGTTTTTTATTATTTCAGCCTCGTGGTCCATAATTTGCTTCAGTGTACATTCCTGTCAAAATAAAATATCAAAAGTATGTATCGATAAATTATCAAAATATTAATCACAAACATTATATAAATTGTATGTTAAATTATTAAACAATTCTACACAAGTAAAATGCAAACAATAAGATACTTACTTTTAATAACTTTTGCAGATACAAGGTAGCATCAAAATGTTGTCCGTTAATGTCGTACGAATTATTCGCGTTCTCCGTCATTGTTTTCTTTGTTTATATTCGTTCGCGTCCAGCGTGCATGCACGTACGAAAACAAATCCAATTACTATTTGATTTGAGAACTTCCTTAACTGCTAATTTATGGAATGCTTAATTGCAACTTGATGAGAGGAAAACGTGTCATGTGTCAGTTTATTTTATTCGACAGACTCGAAAGATCCAAACTGTTTCAAACTCATAAAATTCTTCCAAAAATACAAATATAATTTTTTTTCGCTCAAATTCTCCTTCTCGTTATTTTATTTTTCTTCGCACCAATTCCGGTAAAAGTGGACACAAGTCGTTTCATGTGCGGAGTTTCGAGTAGTTTCGAGGTTGGGTCTGTGGGCATGGTGTGTGGCATCAATCTCGCAACCAGTCTGCACGGCGAAGCGCGGAAATAACCTCGTTTATAGTTTATCGTTTTTCTGCAACGCAACAAGTACGTCAAACTGCTTAACTAAATTTAAAATATTCTATTTCAACAATTCACCTTCTTTTGTACATTTTTCAGAAATTTTTATTTGAAAATTTGACGGTGCTTTCGTCAAGATTACTTGGAGTGTAAAAAATTTGAAATTAAACGAAATCCTTAACCTATGCGGAAGGAAAATTGTCACCTTTTTCTGAGAAATATATGAAAAAGAGGAAAGAAAAGCACGAGGAAGGGTAAGAAATGCGCTCGGTGTTAAAATCTATTCGAATCCCGATCGTTTGAATCTACTTTTTTCTGGAAGTTTTTACAAAACAACTGTCACCAATGAATATGAAAACAAAACAGTTGCTTTTGAAAAGGCTTGTAAGAATCAACCAATTTTACAAAGATCCAACGTTTTTAGGTCTCTGTTTGGGAACCACAATATTTATCGCAAAAGAAAGGCGAGTTTTCTTTTGTATTTAACAAACAAGTGGCAGTTGAATTGAAGAGACTGCTCCGTTGAGAACAGCAGTGGGAACATGAGAGTGAAAGATTCAACGAGCGATTGATTTCTGTGTGTTACAATTTTGAGAACACAATGAACATTGGGCTCATTTGATTCTCGAGAAGTCAAGAACAAGATATCACAATCATGCCACATCCCTGTGTTGTTTGCGGCCGTTCACGCATGAATCCCAAGAACCGTGAGGAGGAGTACATGTTCTTTGGCTTTCCCGCGAACGACGAATCCCGTTGCCTTCGCTGGCTCGAGTTCTGTGGTCGCGAAGACCTCTACAAGCTCACGAAAAAACAGCTGCTTCAACGTATGGTCTGCTCCAAACACTTTCAACCCTCCGACTTTCTCTACGTGGACCGCTTGCAGGCCACTGCAATTCCGTCATTACGACGGGACGACGTTTCATCATTTTCCCGGCGAGGAGTTTCGCTGCCTCGAATGGCTGGATTTTGTCGGGGACGAATCCTACTACAGGCTTACGAGAAAAGAGATTCTCTTCTGCTACATCTGTTCCAATCACTTCGATTCGTCTCAGTTTGTTGCGGGATTTAAAGGAAGATTGGTGGACAACGCGGTTCCTAATATCCGCGATCCGGAAAAGTCAGAGAAGAAGCCGAGACCCTCTGTCGCCGAGTCGGACGTTGAACCAACGCTTTTTGTCAATACGGACAAGAGCGAAGAACCGCCATTACCTCCCGAAGTGCTGGAGAGCCAAGCCTGCGCCGCTTGCGGCCGATCGAGAGCTGATCCGAGAAACAAAGCTGAACGTTACAGGTTTCATCCGTTTCCGGCGTATGAAATTGGACGATGTTTGCAGTGGTGTCAGTTCTTAGGCCGCGAGGACCTGCTCAAAATGTCGCCCAATCAGATACGAAAGCTCGTGCTCTGTTCCAAACACTTCGAGACTAGTCAGAAATTTCGCAGTCCGAAATTTCGCGGTCCGTGCGACGCTATACCGACGATCAAAGACGTCTCTGAGTCGTCTGAAGTTGTTGATAATCAGGACAACAACGACGACGATCAGGAGATAGAGGAAGAAGCTAGAGACAATTCCAGAGTCATTTATCGTTGTCCCAGAGCGTTCGTTTCTAGCAAGAAGCCCAAGATCGACAACAGACCCACGCCTTTAGCCAAGAAACGCGGCAAGTCCCGACGACCTACTTCAATCAATATTCCCAAGCTTGTTCCCAACAGTTTAGAGAGCTGGGGAAGGAAACTGCCTCTGCCACCGCCCACGACCAACTGGAAGATCAACTTGGACCAAATCCAACCGATTACGATCAATAACGTCGCTTCGAATGTTGTGAACAGTCTTCAGGGTGATGTAAAGAAAATTATATTGCCGTTTACCGGCGATATAACGAGCCTGGGTAATCCAATACCGGTTAACAGTTTAGCGAGCATTCCTCCGGGACTGCTGATCAAGATAAATCTACCGGAACAGAAACAACAGCAGCAGCAGCAGCAACTGCTGCAGCAGCAGGGACGGTCTTTGTTGAAGAGAAAAACGAGACAAAGCAAGAAGAATCTGACGACCAAGTCGAACGAGCAGAGAAAAACGAGAGCGAAGAGGAAAACTACGACCCCTGCTGTGTCGAAAAACGCGAGAGAGAAGAAAAACGTGGAATTTCAGATGTCTCCGGAACTCGCGAACGAAAACCTCGCACGATCCTTAAACTCCGACGGGGCAAGATTGAAAGAAAAAGCGATTTCCAAGGAAAATTCAGAGAACAACATGATGCAGGTTAGTGTTGAGTAAAATTACGTTCGTTTCTTTGTTCATCGAAATAATTATTCAAATCAAAAACCAATACAGGTGGAGGAGGACCGTTATCTCAAAGAGTGTAAGAAAGTGAAAGTTGCAATAAACAGGAGGAAGGCGGGTTGCCGTAGAGTTACGGGAACGATGAGAAGGACTATGATTCCGATAACGGGCGAAATCGGACGATTTTTTAGAAAACTGACTCCGCTGATGCATCGACTGCCGACGCGAGCTAGGGCAACGCTGAAGCTATCAATTGTCAACATGGTGATTGATAAGCTTTAAGGAGTCACAATAAAAAAAAAACTAAAACAAAAAATCGCAGCGTCCTTAATTCTGTAAAAACGCGGTAACAAAATAGTCGCGCGCAACAATAACAAGATTTTTATTAGTTTTTATTTTTATTAGTACACAGAACAAGGGAGCTAATGTATTAAGGTTTTAAGTTGCAAACTGTTGCACTTATCCCTTTTGCACTCTGTTTCGTTTTACTTTTTTTTTTTAACAAAAATAGAAAAACAGAACCGGTTTCGCAATCTCCGATTAACTTAACTGGGTTGTTGCTTACGCCGCTTGCAATTTTTGCGCTTTAGATAGACGTATGTTTCATACTTTGATAAGAAAAGAAAAACGAGATGAAGTGCAAGAGATGTGAGCAACGTGAAAAACAAGTTACTCGACAGTTTTTGCCTCAGACTTCTGTATTCGATAGTTCGAATTTATCTTGTATCCATTTGTAAAAATTGGCCCATATCGATGGTTAAGTGGCCAACAATATCAAACCTCGTGTTCGTTTCTACAGACTCCGGTTAAAGCGTCAAACTGAATCGGTCAATTCAGTCGATTGATCGATTCCTCAACGGAATGATCAGCTGATCAAAAGTTAATCGGAGACAGAAACGGGCATTACATGGATTTAACAGATTTATACACTGTTTTATTAGAGTATTTGATAGTTTTAATTTGGTCGATGCTAAGCAGTCATTGACAAGTGTCAATTTTTTCATTGACGGAATATTTTTTTGCCAATCTTGACTTGCTTTCCATTGCATGTTAATATTATTAAGCAATTCCAGTGCATACTATTGTTAAAACTTGTAGCGAAATTTTTATTTAATAATTTATAAAAACAAATTGTCAATTTCTTTTATTAAAAAAAACACAAAACCTATAGGAGTGAGTTAATTATATAAAATTAGGATCAAAACTTCTTTTTATGGAACATAAAAGTTGTTTGTCATCACATACAGTTTTAATTGACTACTTTTTAGTTTACACGAGCTATCTCTTTAATACATTTAGAATATATATGTACATTTAATATATGTACATTAATATGTACATTTGAATATAATATATGATTAAATATATTATATATATATATATATTTTATCTTCTCAAGAGAAATCTGTTTCTGCAGTTGTTTCTGTATCAAAATACCACACACACACACACACTTACAGAGAAGGAGAGAAAACACCGAGATCACTAAGATAGTATAAAATATTGAAAATTTTATATATATATATAAAATTATTTAAAATAATATATATATGTATATGTATACCATAGACGAAGAAGTTATTTTTGTCACGTGTTTAGCAATGTAAAAAGAAGAATCACTCCAGTTCTTATAAATAATATTATATTGCAGTTTTTATTCGTTAACAACATTTTTCTTTTCTCACAAAATGTGTTTTTGCTACAAGACAAGTGGTTGAAAATATATTGTAAAGTCACTCAAATAATCAACGACAACCAACAATCATCAATACTGTATAAAACAGAGAGAGAACTTGTTATTCTCTCTCGGACGTAAAGCCGCAACGTTTGAAAAACACGTTTGAAAAGGCAGATAAGAGCTGGCGCGCGATCGTCGATGCACAAATTCCTAAGTAAATCCTTGGAAGAAGACGACGCGCCGATGAGGTTTTTCGACCGAGGATGTTTTATACAACTATTGAGATTTGTTTAAAAATTTGCGCGTCGATAACTGGCGGTGGCTCTTTCCTAAAGAACGTGTGTATATAAAACAGTATATCAACAGTTTGTCTTTATATATATTAACGTTTTCTCTTTCACTCGCGAAGCTCGCTCGCACCTTACGAGTGCTAGATATCACATATTGCGTGAAATAAAACTACTAAAGTGAAAAAACAAGCGACGTTAGATGCCAAAGCATTTGCATTGTGTCGAGGAGAAATCTGTAAATGCTTTGTGCGAGAAGACGTTAAAAGTTAACTTGAAATTTTGCTTCCAATTGTCATCTTGATGACTTTCTTCTTCACTTTGTAAATTAAATTTTAATTCCCCATAATTTTTCTTTAGCATTGACTTACATGTTTTTTTCACTCTTAATAATTATATAATTATTAATTAATTATATACATGCGTAAAGAAAATTTATATTACTTCAAGGATAAATATGATAGAGAAACGCGCTTAAGTACTCTACAAAAGCGACATAGTGTACAATATTTACAGTTAAATAGCAAAAAAATAACACATTATAATTGCTAAGCGGAAGTTTGTTATATAATGTGTTATTGTATATCTAATATTAGCGTTATTAGTACGAAAAAATACTTATTTGTCCCTGACACTCGGTGCAAATAATTGTTGGATTTAGTTTTAAGCATTTATTTAACTTCGTAGACTCTGTAATCTGCTCTTCATCTCCTCCAATTCTTTGTCGTCATCTTCCGCTTCCTCCTCTGCAGAGGTAGACGCCACGACTGATCCGGGATTTTCCGTGACAACCGCGGGAGCTGTGCCCAACTGACCGGCCGTGACCTCCCACAGAATCTGAGAGAAGCGGGAAAGTCGCAAAGGTAACGAATTTCTTTTTTGGAGAGAGTTTCTCTCGACTTACCTTGTCGACTTCCTCGTCAGCCTCGTCCTCCATATCCTCCGAATCCTCAATGGAATCCATAGTTTCGTCCAACATCTCCTCAATTATTCCAGCTTTCATCATCTCCTTGGACATCTCCCTCATGGTCGCGGCAACTTCCGGCACTCTTATCAGAGACTGCATCGCCTGCATCACCTCCGTCGACTTGGATACCGAACCGGCGACTCTGATCGTAGCGAGCTGATTTTTCATTTGCAACGACACGGAGTTCAGATGCGCCTTGGACGTGTAAATCTTATTGCAGGCTTTGCGAGCTCGTACGATCTCCTTCGCGAGGACCTTGCACACATCCTTGTCTCCCTTCTTAGCTGCCTCTTTGAGGGAACGTTTCACCTTCTCCTCTTCTCTCTGAATCGCTGTGCGGACAAACGTTTGATTTTGACAAGTGGCAAGAAGAGAACACAACAATATTCCGTAAACATTCTTCAAATTCTTTCACGATCTTCTTTTAAGATCAAGTCAAAATCTTTGCGAGACTTGGCGATTTAAATGCCTAACCTGTACAACATGTCAAATCTCGATATTCTAACGAAAACAAAGCCAAGACAATTAAGATTGTGATTCGCTCAGCCTGCTGGCAATCTAACAATTCCACTGTTTTTAGTTTCAAAGATTTTTCGGAGGAAAAACACTTGGTCGCGGCTCACCTCTAACCTGCCTGTCAAGTTGATAACCTTCTTTCCTCAACTTGTGAGTCCATTCCTGAACCTAGACACACATTTGCAACAATCAGTGTCAGTAAGCGACATTAAGACGACGGTGAAACAAACGTTTCCTGGGATCCTCACCATTTCCTTAGGATTTTTTTCCTGCGATTTTCCAAACAAACCCATGGCACAGTCCTCCTGACGTTTCGAGTGTTCGGCAATGTTCAGAAGCTCCCGAGTGTGAAGCCGCGTTCACATTCGGTGTCTCACAAATCTCGTCGCTGACAAATGGGAATTGTCTCCGTATTGTCGCCCCCCGTCAGCCAACCGCGACGGTCGATCGATCAATGCGACTGGTCAGCCACGTGGGAACTAAACCCCAGGTCAGTTTCGCCAACTGTTGCGGTGACCTTTAAACCGTAATCGACCGAGCGAGAAAATCAGCTCGCTGTTCGAGAGAAAGAGTATCGATTCTTCGGATCACGCCAAGTTTTGCAAAAATTGACGAAACGCTGAGTGAAAGATGCAAAGCCAGCAGCATCAAAGTCACTTGGACAATTGAATTGATACAATCGTAACGCACAGGTGCTGTTTCGCACGTCAATTGTTCGAGAGAGCGAAAAAAACCTCCCAGCGTCATTCGAAAAGCAAAACCCGCCAACAATCCAAGAAAACTTCCTGGGCGTAACTTAACGAAAGTCACTTACTTACATTAAGTATTTGTTCACTTATTCGTTACATAGTTAGACCGAAATATATTTAACAAAAACAATAGTACAATACAAATATATATTTCCAACAAAACTATTTCAGAGCAAACTCCCGTCACGGAAAACCCAACACAGTTCGATGTAAACTTTACCTGCTCAAAAACTCTATCAATGATACAAAACAAAAATCTGTGTTCTTCAAAGAACACGGAGTGACGTCGCATTCGCGCGAAGGAGGAATTGACACGTTGAAGAACGGCACAAACAATTAATTAACACGTACGTTATCAACGCGTCGTCGCGAGATAAATTAAATTCCCACTGCATAATATTAGAAATCCCCGATGACCCACTTACGGACGCGTTTGTTCGGAATAGTGCGTCATCGGCGAACTCATTGTTCCTTCTTTTTTAGCGGCAGCTGGCCTCAACCACTACCACATCGCCACAATCGCCGTCATGCAGAAGGTACATCTTGCACCCTTCTTCATTAAATAGCTCTAGGTATCATCTTTTCCTTGGTCTTTAACCGGACAACGTGTGTATATATATATATACATATATGTGTAAAAGAGGTACGCGCGAGTCGTTCCTCTCTCTTCCTCTCTCTCTCCCGGCAGCTGCGCTCTCCTCATCTCTTCTTCTTCGTTCGGCGAAGAAAAGGAAGGAGAGAAAGAGAGGCGACAGATAGATATACGTTTCTTTCAACGAATTTATTGTTTAGCATATGAATGGCGTTCGCGCGAGCGCGCGTTTACGGTTGCACGGTGAACCCTTTGGCGTATTACAAAGAATTCAATAAAGTTTATAAGGAAGCTCGGAGGGAACCAGTCTACGCCGGCCGGAGGCTGGCCGGAGAAACGATATATAGAGGGAAGCGAAAAGGAAAGAGAACACCCGGGTTCCCTCTTCTCCTGCGGGGCCCCCGTGAGAACGCGCTCGTGTGTACCTTACGCGCCTAGGCCCTCCGCTGCACATCAATGGTAGAACCCGGAGCCGTTTCCAAAGAGAAACCTTCTTACTTTCAGCGAGCGCCCGTTCGAAAAACTGTTTTTTTTTTAATACGGTTTCTTTTGTGTTTTAATTAAATTGTAAGTAAGTTTCTCTCTCTTTCAAAATGTTTATATTTCACATCTTTCCGCGAGAAAATGTCTGAGTGAAGTCCATATTTTTTATTTCTAGCATTTCTTCCAAAGTCTCTCCCCGGCACAATGTGAAAAATCGCACAGAAAATATCCACAAGAAAAAAAAATAAAATAGAAATGGCAAAGCAAAGAGAGAGCGAGGGTTGACGACTCTGTTCAAAAAACTTCTTTCCCGATTTTCGCAAAGTCGCAATGCGCGAATCTTTGACGGAGTACCGTCAAAGAGAGACGACGACCGAGCGGTTTTCTGTGTGCGAAAGAGAGTCCCAGGCGTTTAAAAACGCGAGAAGACGCGTGTATATACGCGCACGCACACGTATTTCCGCGCGGGGCGCGCACGCGGGCGGACGGGCGGGCGGGCGGGTGAGAAGCCAGGTGTTTTATTTCAAACCGTGGGACTCTCCACGACGAGAGAGGGATGCTTTTGCGCGACAGCGCGCGGTGCACGCGTGCGTTTACGCGCACTCTTTCTCTCTCTCTCGTTCCCGGGAGAGGATCGTAGAGGAAGAAGAAGAGGAGAGACGGACAGAAGGACGAAATGAAAAACAGGATTCAACGTCCCTCCGGAGAGCCTACTTTTATTGTGTTTCCTTATTCGATCGAACACGTAACGTAACCCCCTCCCTTCTTGCTTCCCGCGCGCGGGACTTTCGTCCTTTGATATCGGGTTTTTCCTCCCGCTCTTCTTTTCTTTGTGCGCGTCTGTCCGGGTGAGAATTACAAAATGATCGCGACATAACCAGCGAGTTTACGTCTGGAAGGAAACGGGATGAGAAAGAGAGCGGGGAAGGAGAGAGAGAGAGAAATACTATATATATACATCCTTGGAAGACACATCTCTTCTCTCTCTCTTTCTCTCTCACGAGCAGGAAACTTGAATCGCGAAATTCGGGGCGAGCTGTATAAGCAGGAGATCCATAGAGCCGTTTCCCCTGCCGTTCCACTTCGCTCTTTTTTCTTGCCGCTTCCTTCCTTCCTCTCCTCGGTGCGACCGTTTTGTGAAACGGTTACGCGAGCGCGCGCGTTCTGCACAAAAGAATGCGCGGTTTCGTTTTTTTTTTTTTGTTTTTTTTTACCCTCTTTTCCTTCGGCTTCTTTCTCTTCCTTCCGAATTCGCGCGCGAGAAAGTGACAGACGCGCGTCGTCGCGTTTTTTTTTCTCCCTCGGAAACCGGAAACATACGGATCCGGCCGCGTTCTCCTGGGAAACAGCGCGCGCGTCATACTTGTGCATTCGCGAATTACGAATTTTCGCACACGGTGGAAATTTGTGGAACGGAGATTCGATTAATTTTTCGAATAAAAATTTGTTCTCAAGTTTTATTGATGAATTTGACAAATTCTCTTCGCTCGACACATGTGTGGTCTCTGTGGTCAAAGAATGAAGGAAGGGAAGAGATTTAAAGGTATGGAAAATGAAACAATTTCAGACTTGATGTACGTACTGCGATTTTTAATTAATTTATTGCTTCTCTCTAATGGGTGTGTGTTGTACATGTTGTCGCTGGTGTGTGTAAAACATTTTACAAAACAGATATATCTCAAAGTGTAACATAAAATCGTAAACAGATTCGAATATTCCGCTTTATTTATTGTCGAAATGTTTGCAAAAAATAAAATAAATTACAGCATCTTCAAACGCGACGCAATCACGCATCACCGCGCACGCGGTGTTATGTTACAAGTGCTTTCGATTTCCGGGACACGGGTGCAATTTTTCATTGACAACAATTGAAACGACGCTCGTGAAAATTTGAACGAACGAGCATTGAGAGATTGAGTTTACATGTTGGATATTTGGACGGACATCGTATCACGTAGGCTCGAGATCCTGATACTTATTTGCAATTTCATTCGATACAGATCTGACATTCGACGCTGTAAAAATCAACAGATGATTAGAAGTTGTTGCGTAACGTTCGGAGTGCGTCGCCGAGTCGTTGAATATGTCGAGCAGATTCGGCAGGCCGGGACGAGTGCAATTTGATTTGTCCTACAATATTGCCTTCGTCCCTACCTGTCCAATCCTCGAGAGTCTTCTTCGTTTCTCGTGTGAAACCGACGAGGTTTCCTCCGCACGTTCCTTCCGTCGATTTCCTCCGTTTCGATCCTCTCGACGAGACACACGATGCATATCGATAGGCCGGGACAAGTGCAATATTCGAATGCAACAAAATATTGTCACAAATCACGACCTGTCTCTGTGCAAGATTAGGCGCCGCTTTTCCGACGTCTTGAGTCTTTCTCTCTCGACGAGGATCGACGACGATATATTTGTTTATTTTTCGAGATCTCCAACGGCAATCGCGCCGGGCACGAAAAACGCCGGCAAAGAGCCTCGTAGATCTGGAATTTCAACCACGTGCTCGCATCTATAAAAACTGCAGAGAAAACACATTAATTTGACACATTGCATGCTTGCGTTCACACAACCAATTGAGTTTCACAGTCAACAACAAAAAAAAATTATACACGACGAAACAAACGTTTGACGACACATCGACCGCGTAAGAGTTTTGGAAAAGAAGTGAATTTTAACTTTCAAGAATCCACAACGCTATAAAAAAAATTATTTGCGAACGCACCCCTTTGCGCGAATTAAAAACGCGACAGGCAAAGAAACACATTTTTTTCCAAATTAGTTGGCGAGAATCGTGCGAAGAAAAAATAAATAAAAACCTTAACGCGTTAACGAACTTGGCGACGAATTTTCCGCTCGAGTTGCCGCTTCGAGAACAAAAGTGCCGGCGGCGAGAAACTGCGCGCAACGTCTGGCAAATGCCGTTCCTCCGCGGACACACGTTTAATTCGCTGAAGTAGCCACGCGTTAGATTACACGCGTGTGTCGCGCCGACGACGTAACCGCGCGCGTCCACCCATTGATGGAGACGAGAAATGCGTGCACGCCGCCGCGTATGCGTGCATCTCTCCCTCTCCCTCCCGCCCTTTCTTTCTCTCTTCTTCTGTTTCGCTCGCTTTTTCTCTCTCTCTCTCTTCCGTGCACGGAACCGAGGGTCTTCTCTCCGAAGTGACCTTGGCGGTCAGTCTCCAAATCGGAGTCTCTAACATCGTTCGAATCACAAATCATAGCCTGAGGTCGGCCTCTCCGTAGGTCGTTCGGACACACGCCGGGACCCCCGAAAAATAGGGCCCCTCGCGGAGAGAGAAATAGGGACTCGGGACTGGAATTTCTGTGAAACGAGAAACCCGGCGCGCGCTAATTCGCGTATATATTCAAACACACACACACGCGCACATATGCGCGCGCGCACACACACATAAAGAGCCGCAAAACGGTTCGTTCCAAAAGCAGGACAATTTTTTTTTTTTTTTTGAAACGGAACACACGGAAATAAATTTCGCTCGGTTCGCGCTGCGAGATTCGATTTCTTTTTTCTTTCTTTTTCAAAGCATTGTCCAAATGATCGACGGTGAATGCGCTATTTGTCGCGTCGTCGTGTCCCGGTTTCTTCGTATCTCGTAACTCGATCTCTATCGCGGCACTCGGTGCGTGTAACGCACAAACAATGTATCGCACCTCGCTCATGCGCGCGCGCGCACGCACACACGTTGCACAGTGATCGAAATAAAAGAAAGAAAAAAATAAGAAGAAGAAGAAGAAAAATA
>QVNV01009679.1:0-22949 GCA_014825455.1 Pseudomyrmex pallidus | reverse complement strand
GCTACAATATGGACGACGTTGGAGTAACTTCCCTATTGGCTGTTGAGAAACGCTGCGCAAGAACACACCTGTATATTTCCACCATGGCGTACCCCCCTTTTTTTCTGGCGGGAGAAACGTTATAGTGTCTAGATGGATTTTGCAGAGAGAGAGAGACGAAAGTAACTTCGAGTAGGAGGAAGAGAAGGTAGTGGTGGTGGAGGAGGAGGACGACGACGACGACGACGACGACGACAACGACCACGACGTTGCTATTAATCTCGCGCGGCTAATTTTGGAATGCTGCCTTATTACGCTTTAAGTGTGTCGCGAAGTTGGTGATTTCTGGCGTGTCCCCGGTATAATTAAGTTTAATGCGAGCGCGCAACGGTAGCGTGACGGGAGGCGCGGTAGTTAAATCGGATTAAGATCCCCACGGAGATCCTCCGTGATTGAATCTGTATCATAATACGCGTGCGACGAGATGCTGCGATCGACGCGGCGGAGGCGGCGGCGGCGGCGACTCGCGCCGAGAAAATGTCGGATGCGTCGCGATCGAGAAAATCACACACGTTGATCATTACGTTCTCGCGTGGCATCGCGAAAGTCGCCAGCGACTAGGTGCAACGAGTAAACACGTCGTAAAAGCGTGTAAGTGAATCGTAAAAACAAAAAAATTGGAAAAAACGCGCCTGCTGTAATTATGCGTCGATCGCTTTATGAGAGAGAAGACCGTCGGAATAACGAAACAGGTTTTCAGTTTCTTGATTACTTAATGTGCGGCGCGAAACGCGACGGCCTCTCTTCTCTCGTGTGTGTTTACGCAATTCCATTAGCGGCGTTCATTAGCGCGAACCGAAATCTCAAAAGAAAATTATCCGAATATCATGATCGGAGCGGAACAATAATTGCCCGGCGATCGAGAAGTTTATCTCGCGAAGATCAGAGTGTCAGTGCAATCGCAATTGCGACACATGTGCTTAGAGACGTCGACGTTTCAATTTACATTTGAGAAACTCGTGTTAATTATCCAAAAGTTGCGCAACGAATCAAACAATAATTTCCATTCTCTTGATCTCGCGATATTGCCGCGAATTAAGTGTGAAGGGAATTTAATTTTAACTCCCCGCGATGGTCAGATGTTGACGGATTATTAAAAAATACATATTAATTAGTTCGTTAAATTTTCTAGGGAAATAACGTCCCCACCTCCTCCGGCATTATTTTGTAAAAAATAATGATTCATTAGCGAATGTATTAAAAGTGAATACCCTTTATTCTTAGTACTCTCAATTAACATTACACAATTAGCAAAATTATAAACAAGCACTTGATTTTTTCCGCTGTTGTTTTAATTTAAAATAAAATTTAAAAAAAGAGAAAAACTGCACACGTTTCTAAAGAAGACTGGGAAAAGAGTAGTCGATTTCGAAATAAAATACAAAAAAAAAAAAAAAAAAAAAAAAAAAAAATTAAAAAAACCAGCTCTTTCCAGACATTTTGCTTCACTCGGACTTTTACATACTTTTCTTTCCGAATCCTCATTCCCGATTAGCAGCATCGCAACTACGGGGTTTCGAGCTCGCGTTAACCGCACATCCCCCGCGATCCGGCGCCATGGACCGGAAGCGTCGAGATCGCCCGGCGCGAAAAAGAGTGGAAATTCTTCTCGGGGAGAAATTTTCGGATCTCCGTTACGCGCGCTCTATGTGTGTGTGTGTGCCGGAGTTTTCCATCCACCGAATCCTTCTTTCCTTTCCGTTCTTCCATCTCACTAGCAACACCGCTCATAAATAGCCGTACCGGAGGCGGTCGTAAGGGTTTCCCTTATCTGCGTCAGCGTTTCTGCTCGCACGATTACCAACGGGTTTCCTTCGCGTACGTACTACGAACGCCTTCTCCCTTCTTGTGCGCGGCGTTTTTTTTTCTTCTCCTCTCTTTCGACAATACCGTGTACGTGTACGCGTTAGCATATTAGTGCGGGCGGGCGTACTCGAGTCCGATTTATGCGACTCGTTTCTCGTGCTCTCTCTCACTCGCTTTTCTCGCATATTCAGTTATAAACATAAAAGAACTTTCATATATATGTGTGTGTAACTTTTATATATATATAATATCGCAGAAAAGAGAAGTTTATACGTCTTTTTATATATATTCTCCTTTTTAACAAAAAAAAAAAACTCCGCATGGTCTGGATTTCTTCTTTTTTTTTTTTCTTCCCCGGACTTTCAAGTTCGTTTTTGTGTCAGATGTGTGTGATACACTCGGGAAGGGAACACGTGTCGCCGGTGCGAAGAAGAGTTTCATTTTTTGGGAGAATATATTGTTCGATCAAGGTTCCGCCCGTGTAAATTCACCGTCACACGTTCATCTCGCGAGCATGTCGCGGTCGTGTAGATGAGAGACCGAACACATAGGCGTACACGCGTGTCCCGGCATTCGGCGGGTTTCGGCGGCCGTCGACTCGCCTCGCCGGGCGGTTATGTACGCTCTTTCGACCTTCTCTCCGTCCGAACAAGCGCGATGTAAAAGCAACGCCGCAGCGTCTACGGCGTCGATGGTAACGTACGTAAACACTGAGCTCACCGTTCGTTCCTGAAGTGTTCTCCGCCGCTGAAAATTCCCTTCGCCATGGAGAACGACGCGCCCGATCCGGCCGTTACCAAGGATGCACGTAGTTACAAGGACGCTCGAGTATCGATCCCTTTCCCCGTAGCCGAGAGGAGAAACTCGTCTACGAAATCGTCGAATATGACGAGATCGTTTCTCCTCGGCGACTTGTTACCCGACTGATTTACGGAAACGCGGAAAGGAAAACTGGCGATATTTTCGCGTTGTCTAGCGAAAGGGAGATATGAGACATCGCACAAAAGAAATATTGATGAGAAGGTACGCTAGAGAGAGAGAGAGAGAGAGAGAGAAAGAAAAAGAGATAAGTGGATGAGAAGAAATGTTCCTTCTCCGAGAATTATTTTCGGAAATTAAAGAAAGACGGATTGTGCAAGAGAAGAGTTTCACCTTTCCGATCCGTAGACTGATTTTCATACTCGATTTTTGTAAGAGCGGGAGCAAGTCACGCCAATTACCTTGGAATTCTTCAGGAATTTGTTAAATTACGCAATCTCGACTATGTCGGGATCGGTGACTTAATAATTATCCCGATCATCCTCTCTCTCTCTTTCTCGAGAAAGAATATTTTTCCAATGAGGTTTTTTTGACGACTCACTTCTTTTCTGCGATATTATTTAAAGTTAATTTTTTTTTGTAATAAGACGTGTTTGTTAGAATAAAAAAAAGCATCTTGATTACGTATGTTTTGACATAATAACCAGCTCTTGGGTGTACAAACACACATTTAAAACTGGAAATAAAACTAAAAACCATTTAAAACATCAAATAAAAAGTGAAGATATGAAACACGCAAAGTTTTCCTTTGCGAGAGACTTCGAATCGCGTTATTTATGCGCAAACTTCCAGTTAATTCGGCGCGCACTTTCTCTCTCCGCCCGCGAATATACATTCTACCCGTCGGAGAATTTATTCTACTTTTATAATCGTTCGGCCATTTTCTGCCACACGCGCAAAAAAAGAAAGGAAGAAAGAAAGAAAGAAAAAAAAAAATTACGACTGCAATCTAAATGGGCCATTGAGAACGGTTAGTTCAGCTCTCCAACATTCACGGATTTTTCCCTGGAGTATCCTTCTTTCAAAAGCACGTATAAACGGGACGTGAAAACATTTCCGTCGCATTCTTTTCGCCTTTAACTCGCGAAAGGACATTTAATTGCGACAAAATACCCACTCGTCGCGATTTTTGCGAAGCTTCAAGAGCGCCGTTGACATCTTTGGGAACCCAATTTCGAGCGCACTCTCTTCCCTGCGTAATTACTCACCCAATTACTCGGCTAATAACGATCCGTTTAACGATCCGGTTTAACGTTCGCTTCGGTATTTTTGGACAAGCCTAAACCGCGCGTGAATGAATGAAGCGAAAGCTTTGTGAAGCGCGCGATACACAAAGAACATCCGCGCGATGACGCAGAACACGCGCGCCCGAGGGAACACCAGTGAATTAATGATAATTAAACTATCTGACCGTTCGCGCGAATAACGCTGCGAGATGTCTCTTCCGGGAAATCGAGACGTTCCTTCTACGCGACAAGACGTCGGTCGAAGAATACCTAGTACGCTCAGAACTACAAAGACTTCTCGCTCGCTCGCTCGTCGTCGTCGTCGTTGTCGTTGTCGACAAGTTCGCGCGTCACCAGATCGGAGAATATATATTCAGCTTATTTTTCGGCTGCGCTGCGCGATGCTCGGTAATTAAAACGAACGCGGTGTTAAAGCCGTACGCGGCTTGCTCGGAACGACGACGACGACGACAACAACAACAACGACAACAACAACAACAACAACGGCGACGACGACGACGACGGAGGCAGCAACGCGGAAAAGCGAGCGCGTGTCCGATGAGAAACACGACGATTTCGCTGCTCGTAATGTCGCCGCGATTCCCGCCGCCCTAATTGGCTTGTGAATCCGCTTCCCCGGGTGACTTTGTTAATTGGCGCGCGCGCGCAAACGTCGAAGTAGCAAGTCGAGTAATTCAAGACGAGTAATTTCTCAACGCCCCGCGATATCGAGATCTCGCGCTGGATATTAACGAGTCCGCTCGTTGTTTACGTCGCTCAATGACCAAATAGCCGCAGACGCGTGACTGCGATACTACGTGTTGTATATTGCGGGAGAGGAAGACTTAATGGCCCGCGTGGGCGCGATTAAAATATTAACTCCTCGACCGAAATTCCGGGAAAATGAAATTGTAACTGTCGACAGATCGACATTTATTGTCTTATTATTATTCGAACTGTTTCGCGATTAGCGGAGAGAGGGTGGGACGTTGGAAACCAATTTGCGTAATGATATCGGCGTACGAGCTGGTCAATGAAGTGGTATGAGTAACGTTTCGCGTCCCAAACTGACTGAATTAATCATTAAGTGGAGTTAGATTAGTTATTAGTTAATCGAGTTGTGTCCAATAAAAGATATTACGCGCTTTATCGCTAATGAATGAACCTCGCGGATCGGTCTGTCATTTCCGTGTTTTAAAAAAAAAAAAAAAAAAAGAAAGAAAGAAGAGGAAAAAAAAAAACACTCGCGCTGATAACCCGATAAAGGATCTGGCGTAACCCGTAATTATCATCGATATTGCTGTCTCGAATCGTTCGGAATGGGGTTCTGACAGAAGAATCCATTCCCGCGAACGCCCATCGCGATTCATCGCCTCTCGTATTATCTTCGATCGCGCGTTAATTTGCAATTATTCGCGTCTTTTTTCCGCCCAAAAAAAAAAAAAAAAAAAAAAAAAAAAAAAAAAAAAAGAAAAAATAAAAACAAAACAAAAAAATGAATTCGGTCGAAGAAACGACGGACGGCCTTATTAGCGTTGCAATTATATCGCGCGTATCACTGTATTACACAATGGCAGTAACGAGCGCGCATGCAGTAATAAATTACGACGGCTCTCGTAATCATTACCGCGGAGTTTCGTGTAACAGCGGCGTCCTATCAGTTTACATTCGACTTTAATTGCAGCGCGGCGGCGGCGGCGGCGGCGGCGGCATCGGCGGCGTAGCTTTTTGGAACGAACGAACGAACGAACGAACGAACGAACGCGAATTCATCCGCCATACATACTCCCCGCATGGTCAGATATAGTTATGACGGACACGTAATAATTAAAAGCACTTTTAATAAATTAATATAATATTACCACTCATTTTCCGGGCATTATCCCCGCGAAACATTTAATAATGCCCCGAAGTAGACCGGGAGCGAGCGAAGGTGGGGAACACGACGAGGGGAAGAGAAAGGGAAAATCTCTTTTTCCCTCAATTTTTTTTGCGATCGATGAGTTCATTAATTCATCGCGCTGCCCTGCACTCTTCACGAAATTATTCCGTCCCTGTGGTGTGTGTGTGTGTGTGCGCGCGCGTGTGTGTGTACAATATGCGAAACGCGCGCGTTATATATCACGGCGATCGAACAATTTTTTCCCCTTCGCGACAGACACATTAATTATGCCGAAATTAAAAACACGCATCGAGCGAGTTTTCGGTTTGCGCATAAAGTGTATATTTTGTGTAGTAAGTCGTGCGCGGCAGTCGTGAGATGTGAAGAGAACTCGTACGGAAGTTGAAGCATTTTTCCGTACACGACTGTATGTTGCAGGAATTTAAATTGATGAATTGCATTAATTGTAAGATTCAAATTACTCGTTTAGTTGGCTATTTTAATTTGGAATATATCGCGAGCAATTATTCGTCGTTGTGCGGTATCGGCAAAGGAACCTTTGATAACATAATATCCGAAACGAGTACAGGGATGCGAATGCGTGATGCTTTAATTATCCGTTTGAGCAATGCGGGGCAGAATTACCGGGTTTCGTCTGAATATCACTGGCAATATTGCCGTCATTCGTAACGCGATTATCGAGAATCGAGTAGTTAATAAGTGTGTTGCGTTTATCTTCCGGTGCTCAGCGATGTTAAATCTCACGTGCAAAATCATCATCATAGAAACACGCGATCGCGTTTGTTGCTAATTATGTTATTTATTGTTAACAACGTTGCGCTATAGTTGCGAATTAATATCGTTGTCGAATCAACGCACGTGATGTATGTAATTTGTGAATTTGAACAGTCGAGTTTTTTTTATATCCCGCGGATTTCGTGAAAGAGGAAAAATGACGACAATAATAATTTTTATCGCAAAGTGCGAAGCAAAAGTGCGTGCCGGTAAAATTTCATTTACATGCAAATTGAGGTTTCGCATAAATATAATGCTTTCGTATGCAGCGATACGTGAAATTCAATTCTTCGAACTTTCTTCGCGCTTTTGCGCGCTTTTTGCACATGTTATACTTTTCCAATATCACAACCCTCTCTCCGGTTGCTATCGCGCTCTCGCTATCTCTGCGCCTGAATAACTGAATTCGATGACCGCATTTCTCTTGGTGTGTACGCGCGGTGTGTAAACACATGTCAATCTTATCTTATTGATTTACGTGAGCGCAACACAATTGATACAAAGTCTTTCGGCACATTGAATTACTGTTAGATCGGAAAGAGAGCGAATTTTGATTTCTTAACGTTCATAAAAATCTTTATTTACTCTGGCATCTTCGACAGAGAGAAAAATTATATTGTACAACTCGGTCTCTCAAAATAGTTGAGTCTGAAATGCGTACGTGTTTGTACATTCAAAAATTCGTCTCGCGGCAGTTTGCGCGAAAAATTTGGTCTCCGGAAGGAAAAAAAAAAAAAAAAAAAAAAAAAGAAGAAAAAGAAACAAAAAGATAATAAAAGAGAAATTAAATGAGAGAAAGGAAAAGTGGTGGCGATGTGGTGGTGGTGTTCATTTTTCACGCGACACCGACGTATCACACGTGCACACGTGACATTTTATTATGTAACGCGGAATGGTTCGCAAAACACCGCAAGAACGCGGTGAAATTTTCACGATTTCGAAGAGACTGCATTTTTCTCCCGCGCGACGACACGAAGTTTTATAAATGTTAGAACACACACATTTAATGGCGAGGGGAAAAAAGGGGCGAAAAACGACGGGCATAATAGGAAGTCGGGGAATTCGCCGGTATGTGCACGAGGTGCACATCAAGAGCTGCTGCTGCTGCTGTTGCTGCCGCTGTTGGGTTGCTGCAACATCTAACCCACCTACACACTTCTTCGGACAGACACTTCGAGGTTATCGCGCAATGGCACGTCAGATGCAGCTGCAAACGCCCGCGCGTTGCGCGCATACTCGCAAACACGCACGTATGCATCAGAAGCGTCTGTCCAAATGTACGCGAGAAACGTATGTACTTGTAAAAACGCGCGACAGATGTATGTGTCTTAGCGATTCGAGAAATTTTGCAAAAAACCGGTCTCTTACTCCCCGTATAATTACGTGTATACTCACGCAATTCGAGCGCAAGGTTTCGCTCGCAAGATTTTTTTTTTTTTTATTATTATTTTTGTCAGTAGCATAGATCCGTAAACAAAATACATATATTTAAGTTGACTTGTTTTTTTTCTACAAATGTAAAATAGAGAATGCGCGCCGCTGTTATTTTTCGCCGGTGTGTTATTTTTCTATTATTTCTCTCTAATTCTCGTATTTTGCACAAAAGCAGTCGTATAAAAATATTGCCCGACGCACATATGCACAGCTGCAGTTGTATCTCCCGCTTTGCTAATTCGAGTTGTGTGTTGGTTTTTTTATTTTTTTTTATTTTTTATTTATTTATTTTTTTTCTTCAAACGCAGCTATATTTTTTAGTCAAATTCGTCGCGAAACGTAAGAAATCGATTTAGAACGGAAACAATCAAGGTACGAAAAATAAGGCCACGGAGATTTTTACCGAACGTTTTTGTACGTGCAAAATACATCGTTATTCGAAAGAAGTGATCGAATTGTTTTTTACGTATGAAAAAGCCGGCGCTTCTTGGCCTTTATTTTTTCATACTTTGAAAACATTCGAGTTTTTTGGTCGACACAGTTCGTCGTCTCGACGTGTGCGATTTAATCATTTTCACGTGGTAAATAAAATTTTCAACCTTTGTTACCGAGCGCTCGCTACGGCAGTTAAGTATCGAGACCGAATTACCGGCATCGAAAAAAAAAAAAAAAAAAAAAAATTGTCGCGAAGTACTCCGGGACGGCGAAAGCGCGACGGTGGTGGCTGCCCGATCGGCAGGCCCGAATTATCGGGAGTGTAGCGAGCAAAGCGAGCCTCTAAAAACGCAATTTACCACGGCGAATTTTCGCAATGCGTCCGGCGTAGCGATGCCATTGTCACGCGATACCGTATCGCATCGTGTGTCGTATCGAGAGTGCGGCGTAGTAGGGCCGAATAAAAGCTCGAAAATCGCGACGTCCCATCCCCATTTCCGTCTCCCATGCAGTTCTTGATGCTGATTTTTTTCCATATCGACGGTTAAAAAATATCCTGGAGGCGGCCGTTGGAGCGCGGCTGATTGCGGAACACGCCGCGATTCAATTAACTCGACGATGAGGGAGAAGAGAATCGCTGTCGTCGTCGTCGTCGTCGTCGTGTGCGTTCTAACGTTATATGTACAGCCGCGTGTTCACATCGTTGCGAAACAACGTCGCCATCGGTCACGTATCCAACCTGGTATCTCTCAATCGTCGTCGGCACGCCCGGCCGCAATTTACCGCACCGTCGACAGTAAAGTGCGTACGGCCGATAAGACGTAATGGCGGGTACTTACTGTTTGCGCGGCCCGTAACGTTTTACGGCCGCGGCGATCCGGCCGTTTCTCGTCTCTACATTGTACGTACGGCAGTCCTCCGTGTAGGATCCGGATCCGGGACAACGACGACGACGACGACGACGAAATCGATCTGGCGATCGATATCGAGTGTGTGTCGCAAGCGCAAAGATCGTTTGGAGTTTCCACGGTAACTTTCACGGTAGTGCTTTTTTATGATTTCACAAATAATAATCGTAAAAGACGAGAGTTCGCTGAATTACGAGCGAAAATTCAAGGTCAAGTCGTGATTTTCACTCGCGTTGCGAAACGGCTATATCGAAATTTTTCTATTGTTGTTCTATTTCGACGAAAAATTGCAACAAGTACATACACGTGTATGTATACATGAATATCGTGTTCTCTTCACGGCGCGATACTCGTGTGCACGTTAGAGTGAGAAAAAATACGTGTATACATAAAAATATTTGAAACAAAAATAAAAAAAAAAACGCAAATACGTAATTAATATATTTGTGGGAAAATAGAGAAAGTTTTAAAATACATTTCGCCCGTTAATTGTGTACAAAGGTGCTGATGTTGTGTGAAAGCTTATTATCACACAAATCCTTTAATCCTGTAATACGTTCGCGATATAGAACATTTCATTCAATAGACATCGAACGCGAGTGATAATTGGCGCGCACGAGCTAGTAAGGATTTCAAAGTACAACTCACGCGGATGATGCTTCGGAACGCGAGTTGTGTATCTCTGACTGTCCGTATTATCCGAATTAGCCGGCATAGCATATTATATTTTGCTTTGTAAGAGAGAAATGCCATTAAACTGAAATCCCCTTTTATTGGCTGCTTTCTGGTGCGATGCGTGTAACAAGTAGTCGGAATGCGAGTCAATTAAACGTATTGATTTTATCATATATATATATATATATTTATTGTGTATACATATATATGTTGTATACAACATATATATATATACACACACACTAAATAAATATATTTATTATATATATATACACACACAATATCGTATAAATTATTCATGCACTTAAACTGCCGGATTTATTTTCGTTTGTGATTAAATTTTGTTATCAGTGAGAGAGAAAGAGAGAAAGAGAAAGAGAGAAAAAGAAAAAATTTTTTTGACAAATTAACGTGATATTGCGAAATCGTTCTAGTTAATTCGAGAAAGAAAGATTAAGCGATGATTTACGAATGCAAAAGTTTTCTTTCCTTCGTTGAAACGTGATGCTTTTTTTTTCTCTTCCCGAAAGAACCAAATCTAACCGCATTAAATTATAATTTGCTGTTAGAGTTGCGCACTAATTTCCGGAATAATCCAGTTTCGAACACATATCACGTCGTTTATTATTTAGCTTATGAATCTATGCATAATATTTCTGATCAACGATTCCACTGATGACATCACGATGATAGCGCGTATATATTTATCTCATAACGAAATAAATTGTGCAATAATAAAGTCGTTTTCGACAGTCGTATTTAATGCAATTAAGGCGAAATATAAACCCGCGTCGTGTTTAATTTATCGAATGGGCGGGAGCCTAATAATAGTGATCTCTCTCGACCAACCGCTTAGTTACGAGTCTGCGGTGCGGGGCGTTGCGGAGCCTTTGCCTGTAAAATCTAGCAAGCGTTTCCGAGCCATAGTCTCTCGGCCGGAATCCGCGAGTTTCGCACCGCGACGTGTGTAATTTTCGTGTTTGCCACGAGAATTACTATCGCCGTGTGTACTACGCGCGGCGCGTTTCGCGCAGTTACGACGATGTTTTTGCCGATGCCGCGATCCTCTTTTTTCTCGTCACATTACACTCCCTTTGAATTTGGAGGGACGCAGGTTTCTGACGTTTCAACGCAAATCGCGGGAATAAATCCGAGTGTTGATGGAACGTGAACGCATCTCGATGCAATATGCCCGAGAGCGGCTCGAGTTACAAGTTTGCGAGAAACGACGAAGAAGAAAGTTACCTCATGTTCGAGAAGAGTCGCTTTTCACGGCCAGCGAACAATTTTACGAAGTTTTAAAATTGTATAAAGCGCGTTTTCAACTCGCGTAGAATTTAATCTTTAAAACACGCTCGCGCGTCGGTCTGTTTATATCTTTTTTTTTTTTACGATTTTGTCGGTCTATTAATAATAATTGGATCTACGTACTAGTGCGGAATCACTGACACTGGAATCAATTATAACACTGCTACTAATATTACTATGCAGACCGTCACTTTCCACTCCGTTTGGTATACGATTACAAATTGCGTTTGAAGTGGTCAAACTATATCGAGGTCGACACAAGTTTACCAAGTTTAACGCGCCCGCGTCTTTCAACAATGTAAATTTCAAGTTCGCGCGGATTACCGCGAATTTCCGTCCGTTCGATGAAGATTCAGCGATCAATACGCGCTCGGATATAATATCGATGTACGACAGCATTGCGGCAACGCGTTCGCGAATAATCGTCGAGTCTCTTTCGCGATTGCGAAAAATCATTTGTGCGAAAAAAAGATAATTCGACCGCGAGAATTCGAGGAACAAAAGTACCTACCCGCTCTTGTGTTCTTTTTTTTCGGAAAGAGGGAGTATAAACGTCCTGTCGGGGGGCGCGAGGAAAGGGACACTTGAACTGCGAGTTTAATTTTCAAGATAAGATCTTCTCTCTCTTTGTCGCCGATGGCAAAGCTCTTTCGCGCAAGTTCGCGGCGTTCTGAAAGGCTCAAACGGGGAAGGTTCTCCGCTTTGAGATGTTCGCGAACGGCTACGGGACTGTGACAGATTTTGCGCTCATCTCGTTAGAAACGAATCGGCGGCACCCCAGGACGCGTCAAAACCGAAGGGACTCGACGGCTACCGACCCCACTTTGTGCCTCTCAAAGAAGCGCTTCCACTTCGCCGGCGCGCATTTTACGGGTTTCCCTGAGGTTTTTTTTTTTTTTTTTTTGCATCCTCCGCATATCACCTGACACCACGTGTATACGTGCACATCGAGAGATTTCTCAGCGCGCGCGCGCGAGCACACACGGAACCGCAATTTTTCTCATTTGTGCGGGACGGCGCTAGGATATCCCATATCGTGCGGTGAAAGAAAGACACACGGGATCGGGAGAGATGAATTATCGTACGCCGAGTCCTATTATAAACGCGGTTTGCAACGAACTATATAGTGTTACTATATTGCGGGCTGATATAATCGTGGAATTAATTGTGTAATTAACCCATGGAGAATTGGCTGGGATCGCATGTATACATTGACGACAACTCGGCTGTCGAATCACCTGGGCCGTATCTCGCATTTAGGGCTAAATACAATCATCTGTATTTGATTTCCTCGCGAACTTGGGTAAAATTGTCAACTCCATGTTTAAGAAAAAGACGAGACGTTGTATAAGATATGTTGTTAGAAACAAAAGAAAAAATATAGATGCATCCTTGACGACGAATCATTTTGAAACTGAACTTTTATAGCGATATCGAATGTGTGCGAACAATTGAAGGATGAAAATGTCGCTTCTACGGAGATCTTCGTTTGCTCCGAGTCAAATTACATCTATCAGTCTTTTTTTCCTCGTTGCTATAAAGTTGCGCAACTTTTACCGCACCGTCTAATTTTCCGTGATAACATTTAAGTGCGTTTACGCTTTTAGCAACTTATCGCTTCACTCGCGTGGCTTAACTTTCGCGCTGCGACTTTTCTTTGTTTTCTCTCTCTTTCTCTCTCTCTCTTTCGCTCGCCGCGAGGAAAAAAAACAGTTTTTCGGTAGTTCCAATATCGTGGGCCTAATCCTTTTATTTCGCCCGCCGCGCACGCTATTTTTGTCGGTTTTTCGTTACGTCGCCGACCTCTAATTTTGGCCCGTCTTTAAACACGCTTTGAACGCGCGTGTGTATGTGTGTGTTCTATATACACACCGTCTCGACCGAATGCAAATGTTGTCGATAACTTTGTTGGAAAGTTGCAAACAAAACTTAGAAGGAGCAGCCGACTTCGGAGCTCAAAATTATAGACATTATAGGCGAAAGAAAAAAAACCACGAATTGCATATTCTTTTTTTTTTTTTTCTTATTAGACACTCTCGTCTAAAACTTCGTCTCGAAAAAGACGAGAGAAGAGTTGTTGGTGAAACTAATTCGGCAAACTGTAAACACGAAATACATCTCCGACAAGACGCGAACGCAATTATTGGCGATACGCAAACCGTGTGGCATCATCGTGTCATTTAGCAAAATGCGAGCAATTAACGTTTATTATTTATATTTATCTTGCTATCGTAGAGATATATTTGTTGCGCGCGCGAGAGAAAGTATTTATCTTGGATGTTAAGATGCTCTTTATAAAAAGTGTTCTTATTATAATTACTTCGACGCGCTTGTCGCGATATTTTTTCTTTCTTGCGTGACGTTTCTGCTTTCGGAGCAATGCAAATTTTTTCATTGCTTTTTAAATATACGCTCCACTCATATTTATTGCTTGCCGACTTTGTGTATCATTAATATGAAAAATGCCTTTAAAAAAATGTATTCTTTACATTCCGTTTTTAATTCGCATCTTCGTTTGTGTGCTTTCGATACCAATTAAATGTCCGTGTATATACTATATTTTCTATCAGCGCCAGACCGCAAACGCGGGGCCAACGTTTGTTCCGCGTAATGACTTTTATTTTCCCCCCGCGACGAGAGCGCGACGAGTGCAGGACAGTTCTCGGACGAATGTTTCAAACTCACGAGCTATCTCTCGTTGCAACTTCGTGAACGGAGAATGGATTTGCACGAGGGAAAGAGAGAGACGATCTCGATTACGAGACGCGTGCGAGCAACATGAGAGATGCAAAACTTTGCGGAATTCGGTGCGAAACGCCTAGCCGAGAGAGAGAAAGAAAGAAGAATTGAGAATACATGAATATCACGTAACCAAAGGCGTAGAAACTCAATAAAGTCGCATGTTTCCGTAAACATCTCTTACGGGAAATATTTAGCTTTTCTTATTTAGATAAATATATATTTGTGGAAATTTGATTATCGTTTGACACAGTTTTTCTTTCGGTGAAATTAAAATTATTATCAAATTCGGAATATTGTATCCTTAGTCCTTGAATAATTTTTATTTCAAAGTGCGTAGATATATATTTAGCAAAATTTTGGAAAATCAATTTTCTTGAAACTTCAACATCGTAGGAAAATAATTCTACAATTATTACACACACATATCCTACAAATTCTACTTATTTGTTTTAGAGTAGAAAATTATCTCACGTGTATTGTTCTGCGTAATCGACAAAAAATTATATAAATTTGTTTAAGTTCGCATTAAACAAACACGTTTACATACGCGCCATAATTAATTTTATTCTCTCAAAGTTCTGATGCATTTGTAACCAAACAATCGCTAGGTAATTCGTCAAGTTTCGCGCTGTGTGAAACGCGCGTAAATATATCGTATTGTTCCCAAAAGGAAACGCGTCGCTACGCTTCTGCGCGCAAGCATCTCGAAGAATTTTGCGAAGCGAAGATGATGCGCGGTTCTTGTGACAGTTTCTGAAAGTCGTCTATGAATATCCACGCGAGAGAGCAGACGAAGTCTCCGCTCTCTTTCTCCTATAGCTAATCTTTTGTAAGTATGTACGATGGTGGCACTAACTCGCTCTCTCTCTTTCTATCTTTCTCTCTCTTGCTATGCGTCTTACACCTCAAATCTAATTACTTGCCGATTCACTTCGCCGAGTTACTTAATTTGCCTCCTTTGCGCGACACAAACACGCGTGAGCGAGGATATTTATTCGGCTTTTTTTGCCGCAAAAGCGGTAAAAAAACAAATGCAATCTCGTTTCTTAAAAAAAACAATGCATGTAAATAATTCATCGTTTTCTCTTTGTCGCAATACAAATGTGTACTTTTGACAATTCGGGATTAAACCAATATGGCGCGCGCTACGTAGCGCACGGCATCTTTGTTGTGTGCGTTCATATTGTCACTAAAACAAAAGTGGCAAATTTTTCAAAGACCTAATTTTTCCACGGAAAGATAATTCGCAACTTGAAACACAATCTCGGAGCGGAGTAACCAGACAACGATACTCCGTGTAGGTATCGGCGATACCAATTGCATTCATATTCAGCAAAATCATAGCAGAGACATAGCGATATCGTACGAATGAATGGCAGCGAACAGAGCGAGTGAGGGAAGAGAGAGAGAGAGAGAGAGAGATAAACTGAGAGGCAGGTCGAAGTTTGATAGGTGGGCTACGTTACATGGCATTCATGGCATGCATTCATCGGAGATTTCAAATGTAGGAATTCGCCGTCATTTGCACGATCTGCGCATTTCTCTTAATTTTCGCAAGATTGATTATTTCACATGGATCAGACACGTTGCCAAGTTATGATTAAAAGTTACGATTATCTTTTGCGATTAGTTTTTTATTTTTATTTTTATTTTTTTTTTTATTTTTTTTTCAAACGTATATGAATACGCGCTTGCAAAAAGGCTTCTTTGAAACGGCAAAAACAATCAAGTTCTATACGCGTGAAGGACAGGCGACAAATTAATTTAACATCAACGAATCAACGCAACATTCATGTAATTTTATATTCGCATACTTGAAATTTCGCTCGCGCGTTGAATTATTGTTGTAAAATTTATTCGTTTCACAGAATTTTTCAACAGTACCGCCGGGAAAATTGTTGACGCAGATTACCGTTACATTACCTTCTGGTAACCGGTATTATTCCGATACGCCTAATTTTCCTCGCCGCAAATACGCGCAAATTAGTCTTACGTGTAATCGCACGTGATTTCTGACGTAAGTCTTATATAAAGTTTGTTCTCTCTCTCTCTCTCTCTCTCGTCTCTTCCTCCGTCGCTTTTACGCTTCACGCGCCACTGAAAATCGGTGATTCCAAATGTCGTTATCAAACTCGGGGATATATAAACGTCATTCGCGAAAATTTTAAAGACATATACGAGTAGAAATATTTCAAACTCACGGCGGAGTTTTACACATGAAGTGCTAAGTAGAAAATCCTGTAGTGTACAATATCTGACATTAATACAAACCAACCTGCATTCTTCGAGACTTCCATTTATTTCATGGAATTTCAGAAATGCCGTGCTTCCCACGCGGAATCGAATTCGCCTGGATCCGTACGCACGGATCGAGGCCATTGTCGCGCGTCTCTCTGGAAATTTCTCCGGCGCTACAAGTGAAAGTGTACTCTTTGCCGCGAATTGAGAAATAATCGTTGTCTCCGCCGTCGCAGCCTTGTCCTTCGACCTTTCGGCGCGCAATTTTCAACGAGAAGTTGCCGGCCCTTTCGCAAACGCCGACCCGCCGCTAATACGCCATTCCTAACGTGTGTTCTCATCGCGGAAAATAAATCTCTCTGTCGTTCAAAGAACATTAAGCGGCGTAATCGCTTACACAAACGATCGGCGCGTTTCTCACCTTCGCGATGTTTCCACTAACAAAGGTAAATTTCGCAAAGATTCCATTCATATCACGACGTGCTTTAATATTACACAAAATCCGAGAGCAAGAGAAAAAAGAGAGAGAGGAGTCAGTGAGAGATAAAGTTTGTCTAAATTAGTAACTATAATAGTATTTAATATTTGCATTGTTTAACTAAAAAAAAAACAAAATTGAAAATATTGATTTTTCAAAGATATTCGATTTTAAAGTCGCGTGGGTCTCAGTCTGTCCAAGACCTACAGTCGTCATTTTCGAGGTCTGTTCACGAAAAATCAGGTGATTTATTTCTTAATATAAACTTTAACGAGATGGTTTAGAAAGCGTGGACTAAAATCTATCTGTTAGAAATTTATGTTGTCTGTAGTTAAAGAAAATTATCGTATTTTGAAAATAATAGTGAAGATAAATGACTCATGCAAACAATTTCGAAGTATTTTTAATTTCGTGCGAGTAGAATTATCGGATTATTGAAGAAGAATCACGCGCGCGTACATACAGTCCGTTAATCATTAATAAATTCAAAGAACAAGTGTGAATGGTCGAAGTGAATAAGCCGTGATATTAAAAACGTGCTTTGTTACCCGGCGTCTCAATTAAACGCGAACGTCGTGTGTGTGTGTGTGTGTTTTCGAAGCAACGGCGATATATCTGTATTAAAATTCCTCGTATTCCCTGCGTCACGCCTTGTCGCGTGCGTGAATAATCTGGCATTAATTATCTCGTTGACCGGACTCGCCGTGAAAACGACGTTAAGTGCGGCAACACGGAGATGCTGGTTCTCTCACCTAATTTTGTTAAGGATACGTGTTCATGAAAACGAGCACGAATGGTCTCGCTACCTGTAATTAAGTCACGATTATACGGAGACTCTCAATTCGCTGATTCACCGCATACACACACCTCGTAACTTCACCGACTGCGTTAAATATGTATCCGGTCACATACATGTGTAAAATAAATACGTATGTAAGCGCAATGAATAATTTGCAGCGTGTAAGAGATAAAACGTATTATAAACTCTAAAATTATTTCGCAGAGAAAATGTGTTATACATTATAAAAACACACGGTATCAAAACCGAAAATTGCGACATCACGAAAATATTCGTGTTATTTTACGTTACACCCAACACTTAAAACAAGTAGGTGCGCGCGCGCAAAAATGTTTTTTTTTCTTTGTTTTATCTTTGTATAGAGATACGTATGATTATATTGATCACAAAAAACGATACTATTTTAGAAAATTACAAGTCGAGCTCAATGCGAGATAAATGCTTGAAATGTACGTCGCGCGCGTCGGTCCTCGCATTTGCAGAAAAACGAAAAAAAGAAAAAAAAACTCGCGCGGTCTTCTCTCTCTCGAATAGCTCGGCATTAGCGCGGCTAGCTCTTCAATTACATCTTACACGTGTAAAACTTTTAATCAAGTCTTTTTATTCCAGCGTCGGATTTTTCAAGGGAGCGCAGATTACGCCGCTTGGCGCGAGTGCGGCACAAGGCGTTTTTCAAAAGAACGCGAGTCGCCGCCGTAGCCGTTGCCTCCGCGGTTCGCGCTGCTCGTTTTTCCACCTTCGAACAACACACGCCGCGCGACCGTGTCGAGCGTGTGAATAACTCGACATTAATTCCTATACGCGCCGGGTCCGGGGCTCACATGCGGGCAGCGTACATACGTTACATTACGCACGATCGCGCGCCATCCTTAATTCAGTTCCCCATAAATAAGTGACTTTTTGCGACTTTGTCGTAAATACTGTCGGACGCGGAGCCGGGTCTCTCTCTCTCTCTCTCTCTCTCACTTCGCTCTGGCATTAGAATACCCACCGCCGCGACTGAACCGCACTTCCTGCCAAGTCGGGATTTATGGATTATCGCGGTGTTTCGGCTTAAGTTATCACGCGCAAAGTCGGAGAAATATTAGTCGTTGACGGGCGAGGCGTATAAAGCGAGCACACGAGCGTCGACGAGACACTTCAAAGTTCTCACCTTATGACGTCCGTTAAAATGATATTGCCGGGTATTTAGTGCCGCGACGCTGCCAATGTTGTTGGCGGACGCGCGTCGCGGTGCGAGATTACGCGAACGTAAAGATGATTAAGTGAAAACTTAAAGTCGTTAAGACATGAGCCGCCGCCGGGGCTTGTTTTCGATAATTTTATCGCGCGGTTTTACGCCCGAGATAAGTATATTATCCCTGAACTTGTAGTGTTTCGAAAACGATTTCCGCTTGTTGCGTCGATGTTGAAACTATTTCTTATCTCATGTTGATGTTTCGCATTAAATTAATTAACTTCGCGCATTTTTTTGTTCACAAAATATCGAAAAACGCAACTTTGTTTATATTGAGCAAGAGAGATCAAAACTCTGATCGAAATTCTGCAAAGAGCTAATGTATTTATATCCGTTTGTAAAATCGAACGCCCCGTAAAACTCAAAGATGGTTATTTCGATGTGCAGTTTTTTTTTTTTTTTTTTTTTTTTTTTTTTTTACCGTTTCTTCCGGCCGAACTCTTTCATCATTTCTTTTTCCGCTCGCGGCTCTGTGTAACGCGAGCCTGAAGTGCACGCGCGGGAGTCGCGACTCGGCGAGCGTGACTGGCGGACTTTTGGCACTGGGCATCGTAAATGGTTTACAGTCGGCGATGCGAGTCGAGGCGAGGCGGAACGAGGCGATGCGAGGCGCGGCGACGACGGCGAGGTCGTCTGCGGGGGTGGCGCGCTCGATTCCCTCCAGTTTCTCATTCCCCTCTTCACTCCTCCTCGTCTACTTCCTCTTTCTCTCTCTGCCTCTCTGGACCCTCGCCTTCTCTTCCCTATCCTATAACGTGAGATCTCTCTCGGTTTCTCTCTCCGCGCCGCGGGAGTCGCTTGAAAACTCGGTCAAAGTCTCGTCGTCGCGTCGCGTCGTCTCGCTTTGGGGATTCAAAGGAAGGGTCGTTTCTCTTTCCAACTCTCTGCACCCCCTGTCGCGCTTCTCACCCCCGTCTCACCGGATTCCCTTTCTCGCTCTCATGTGCTCTCTTCCGACTCTATTTCGCTCGTCCCCTCATGACGACGTTGTTGGAGCCACCGGCGCTCGTCGTCGTCGTAATCAGACGCGAAACGCGACCCGGTCCGATTTCGAGAACGAGAACTTCCTCCTCTTTGGTGGAAGACGACGGCTTTTTGGGTCGCACGTATCCATGTCGCCCTTTTTCGGAGCTTATCTCGTTTCTTTCTTTCTTTCTTTCTTTTTTCCTCCCTCTGGTCGATCTCTCTGGCGATCGTCCATCCACCCGCCTCTCTCCCCGTTGGTTCGCTACGTTCTCGCCCTCGTGGCTTCACAAAGGACTGAAAGCGAGCTTCCTTGATTCGTTCTTCCCCCTCGCATTCATTCGATCTTTCCTCCCGCGAAAGAATCGCATCACCGCGCGCACGGCTTTCGGAGATTCCAACTTTCCGCGCGTTTTACAATGAGAACTGCCGGCAATAATAATAACTTCGGTTTCTGCTGATGCCGCGAGCAAGTGTCTGAGAAAATTTCGCTGTATTCGAATTTTCAGATATCACGCCGAGAAAAGCAACTTATCGATCATACGGGAAATATGTAAAGTAATCGATAAAACAAAAAATCACAACGTCTCTTACGTTGTCAAAGAACAATAAAGTGTATTAAGACAGATATAAATATGTACGCGTGTGTGTAGTTATTGAAGATAAATATTGAAAAATTTGTATTGCACGTGAATCAAAGAACATGTCGTACACGTGCGCCGGACTTTTGTGCCGGTGACGATCAATGTCGGAGTAAACGTCGGGACAATGAGGGAATTAAAAACACTTGGTACGCGGATACTGGTTATTGACTTTCGAAGTCACTCTCCCTTTTTTCGATAAAGCCAAAAAAAAAAAAAAAAAAAAAAAAAAAACAGCGAAAAGAGCACTATCACTGGAACGACTAGCGGTAGGTCAGGAGCGCGAGATGCGAGATGGATACAAATCATAAAATTTGATTGGACCGACCTAGGCCGGGGAGAGGCGGAGAGAGCATCGCCGCGGTGCCGGCTGTGTATATCCGATATATCGACTCCAACTCGCGTATCCTCCGCGTATTTCCGGCCGACCGACGACGAGAAGAGGGTGGGCTGTCGTATGTGTGTGTGTGAAACACCGCCGATTCATTCATCCGTTTTCTCTCCTCTATTAAAAGGCACCGCGTATCGCTCTTAATACACAGCAGAAAAAAAATTGTCGGACTTCCTCTTGTTCGAGATAATTGAATGCTCGGCGTAACGGGTTTTCGAAACTTTTACATGAAAACTTGACGTTTTCGTGTTCGCGAGAATTATGCTCTTTATAAAAGATGTTGAAGAGTATATTCAACATCGCATTGAAAAAAAAAAAAAAAAAAAAAAAAAAAAAAAAAAAAAAAAAAAAAAAAAAAACTGGTCCGTAAATTCCCACAAAATCTGACTTGCACACTCATCGACACGAAGTTTCCGACGAAACTCCTTTTTTACCAGTGAAAATCGCTCGGCCGTAGAAATGCCGGATTCGGTTTCAGATAGAACGGACGGACGCGACAGCTCGGCGCACGCTTCATTTGAATTACATGAAAATCGAGTGGGCTTCTTGAGTGGGCCGGCACGAGAGAGAGTCGTCGTCGGCTGCTCTCGATCGGCCGATCGATCGACATTACAGATCCGAGGTGAGATTATCGCGCCTCGACCGCGAGTCGTTCGGTACTCGAGCGATTAAGAGAATGACGAGATGAGAGGAGGAGGAGGAGGAGGAAAGAGAAGGAGAGGAGGCGAAACGAAAGATGAAGATCGAGGGAAGAGAAGAGAAGAACAGACGGGACGAGGTGTTCTTTGTTGCCTTTAAAACGACAAGACGACGAGAAAGAGAGAGAGAGAGAGAAAGAAGCTCGAGAAGGGCTCTAGGAGAGGAATCTGAAGAGCCAAACGATGGGAGATTATTCTCGACTTCTCGACAGTCGCGATGCGACAGTGGATTAGCTACCTGCTCGGCTTAACAAGGCCTGAAGCGAAAATCGATCTCTCGTCGATAAGACCCCCCGGTTTCCAGCAGTCTCTCTTTCTCACGACGAGAGAAATCCGCGGTAAACAGACGACGAAGTCGTCCTCGATGCTTAGCTAATGACGTAACCGAATATCCTAATGGATCACTTCCGCATTCAACCGGAACTTACTACGACTGTGCCGTTTTACTTTCGCATCGTTTTTTAACGTCGAAGAAACTTCGTAAGAAGTTACTTTTGCGCTGAATACGTAACACGCATGTTAGCGCGAATATCACAGAGCCACCTAAAAGCGTAACGGTGGATATTAATTGGCATTAATTGGCAATCAATATATTTAGTGGTTTGAGGGTTAACACAATAGCGTTAGAGAGTCAACACACGAAATAGATCGTTTTAATCCAATAGCGTTAGAGAGAGAGTCAAAACACACGCAAACACACACACATACACAGAGAATCGACGATTTTAACCCTCTCATTAACTTCTGATGTTAGAAGGGCGAGAGATGTGTGCGAATTTATGAATCTTCCATCATGGAGGGATCCTCGCACGGAACGTCAGATTATAGTACAACGTCACTACGTGTAACAGCTTTGTAGCTCTATTACAAATTAATTCGAATATGAGCTATTCTAGGCACCCTAGAACGTAGAGCCACGGACGCGCGACGTTAGGCAGATATGGGTTAAAGGTTTAATTAAACTCCCAGTAATGCAGCGGAGATCTTCAAAGTGCAATTACACAAAGTGGAATTATACCATACACGTAATTATCCGCGAATCTCGCGGTATTATCACACATCGGGTTATAAATTATCGATCGCGTAAGCCGCGACGCCGCGAAAATAAATGATTACGCCGAGATAGAGCACACTCTCGAAATGTATTCAGATAGTCGCTGTATGTTTGTGTTATGTTCGGTCTGGACGTGTATGGGCACCGTCGCTCCGCTAAAACTCGAGCGAAAGTTCGAAAAAATATTTCGAGTACATTTGGCGCGTCACGCGGATTTCTTCGAGATACAATCACAGGGATGTATTAAAATATTTCTCTTTCTCTCTATATGTATGTATGTATATATATATATATATATATATATATATATATAGTCGTTTATATATAGTCGTTATATATATATTATATATATATATATATATATATATATATATATATATA
>QVNV01009678.1:0-35508 GCA_014825455.1 Pseudomyrmex pallidus | reverse complement strand
CATCTCATATATGACAGTCCCCGAATACCCCCCTAACTAATAATTAAAATATTGCGAAAAAAACTCCTCAGCCAGGAGTCGAACCTGGAACCTCCGGCTTTCCGGGCCGGATTAATTTTATTTTTAATATTTCAATTCTACTATTTTTTTTTTTCAATTTAAGTTGATGCAATCTGTTAAATTACATTGAATTTTATTGTTAAATGTTTTTACGCAAGCGACACGCACACGTGTACGTTCGATTTAAAAGACCGGATTCTCAAATTTATATTTCCTTTAACCCAATGTAAAATGATTATTAGTGTCTGATGTCTGTTTTGAAAATCGCAATAAATCGTCTATTGTTAAACAATACTGACTTGAGAAATATAAAGCTAAGTAATATTGTCAAACCCTTATCTAGATTCTCGACCTCTTCTCAAAAACCGATATTGAATCTAACAAGCAGAACAAATACTTCTCTCTCAGCACGAACCGTTAAACATATTTCAAGTATTGAAAAAAAAATCCTCGAGCTAAAAACCTGACATATTTAAGTCTCACTTTCCATATTTTTGGCGTTTAGTTTCTTAATACAAAAAAAAACAATAATGATGCTCGTGGGAGAAACACAAAGAACGACAAATCTATTCTTTACACTACAATTGTGTAAGATATGTCGTTGGCGAGATAGTTTTAGAAAAGTCCTATGAGCTCACACTTCTAAGTGCGTTTACACTAGTGCAAAATTCGAAGAGAGTTCGTGAGCGCGAAATAGCGTATCAGATAAACTTACGCGGAAAATTTGCGTTCCGATCGTGCCGTTAAGCAATCGACGACCACCTCGTCGATCACCTCGCCTACTGGAATTAATCAACGGCGGAGCATCAAAGAGCGCCACGCACTGCCCACCGGTGCGGTTTGTTTATCGTCGGCCTGGCGGCAGGCCGCGGTCGCTTTCTGTGTGATCGCACTCTGTTCCTCCCCCTCGTCAAAAATCGCAGCTTTCGGATGTACCGCCTGCTCGCTTCCAAGAACCTCTGACGTATCTAATCGGTCCACCAACTGACACGCACCAGCCTCTCTCTCTTTACGAGAGAAGTTGGTCCCCGCATCTGGTGAACGATTCTTTCCGACTGACGCGAGTGGAGTTTGAGAAAAAATAGAATCGCGATGCGTATCAACGATATCTCGATTATTATTATGAGAATTTAATTTCTTTTGTGTTTATTACACAAACAAAATTTGTAATTATTTTGTGTCTTCCTAAAAAAAATTATATATTCTTATAAAAAATAGATGTATCTATTTTTACAAGCTTGATTTTTTTTTTAACTTTGTATCGCCGTACGAATCGAATATTCTTAACTGAAAGATGCTACTCTTCTGCTTGCTGTGCATCCGGCAAAAACGCGACGATGAGGCGCGTAAAGGACGATAAAAAAGTGCATGAATGTTAGCGCGCACCGAGAGTAGAGTCTCGGTCCGCTCTCGCGCGCCGCCTCCTCGGCTCCCGGTTGTGTAAACACCGAATGGACGTCTAGTTAGTTTACACTTTGTTTTAGAGATGTTAGCCAAACACGCGCGCTACGCTTTGAGCCGCCGACACCAGCCGCGGCTTACGAACGTAAACCCGCATCGCGGCCGAGAATATTTTTTTGGTCTTTCGCACACGCGCGTCGTCGCGCCCACAAAACCGGGCAAGCGTGTGAGGCGACATTTCAAAGAGGGCCCTCTACGACCTACGAGAAAATAAAGAAGTGGGGATCAACGTTACGGCAAACGTGCGTCTCGCTCTCGACACTTTCTGAATGAAAACATAATTTATCACGGTATTTTATTCAGCCTTGAGAGAAACACTAATTTTTTTTTTATCGCACGTTGTTAATTTGCGACTAAGTTAAATAATGTGACAACAAAATTAATCGTAACATTAGAGTTTTTTTTTATGTGAGTCGCTTTTTACGACAAATGTTCATTCAACATCGACGACGGTATCGTCTCATTGAGACTCACGTGAAATTCCCGCGAGCGAACTTTAAACTCAATGCGCGCTGTGGCAATCGGCGAACCGGCGTGTTTCGGTTTATTTACGTGTCGCTTTTTTAACTTATGGTCGGTAAAACACTCGTCGCCGATCGCTACTCGGGACGCTTCGCTGAAGCAATCCCGACGAACGTAAATTTTGTTTAACGAGATTAGTAACGCCGCTTAAGAGGAAAACAGTGGCGCATTTGTGTGACTGATTTACACTTTCGCGCTGCTACGGTGTGTACGGATATCCTCCGTAACATAACATTAACAAATAGAGATAAATCGTATAAACCTCACATCGAACGAAGAGAACTCCGCGGTGTTAAATAAAACCTGTTTATGAACAGTTAAAAATCTATCACGATATATGTTTTGATTGATGCAAAGATCACAGATTGAAAATAAAATATTTACGCCATTTTGTCTTTCTACTCTACTTTCTATTCTATTTTCCATTCGATTCTATTTTCGTGCTAGTGTTTAGCTTTTTTTTTTTTTTTTTTCGATACGGTACATCTCCATTTCTTCAGTGCCCCGGGCGCATCTAATGAGAAACGTATCGCACCCCCTACACACAAATGGATTTCCTGTTGGTCCATTGCCGACGTTGGTCCTCCTTCCGTTGACTTTTAGACAACTTTATTCGTCGTTTCGCTCCCGTGTCATTTCGTCGGCTATTGAATATCCTCGAGACCGGTTGAAAAGCTTCCTTTCTTGAGGGTTGGTAGACGACGCATGTAGTTTATATATTCGCATGAACGGCATTGTGTGTGTCGGCCGACTTCATAGAAGGCGAAAATCGTACAAAAAACGAAGTCATCGGTAACTTCTTCTTTATCCAATCATCCGCGTATTCACGCCCCGGCGGAGTTTTGCTCGCGCACCTTCTTCACCAGCTATTCCGGACGAATCCATCACTCGGCACTGTCTTCAGGGGTCGCGCGAGTAATAGATGCCGCGTGCGAGACGGGATCGAGAGACGAGCGCGAAACATCCTCCCTTCCGATGAATCCCGCTGATGTTCTAATTTCCAGGTGTTCGGGGGCCGTACAAATCGGCAGGTGCGAATTGTGACTTTGCGGAAATATTTTTTTTTTTTTTTTGAAGTTTCTTTCCACGTCGATTATACACCCCTGTGAATAGGCCAACCTCGCAACACGCCGGTATTATCGCCAGCGTGAAGAAGCGGAAGAACGTATGTTGTCAACGGAGAGCCGTTTGAAAACAAATAAGTAAAATACAAAGATCTGGCAATTTCTACGAATGAAAAATAACTTTCCGCAGATGTTTCTCTTTCGTTTTTCGTACGAATTAGCGCCTGGGATATCGCGTCGGAAACAGTGCCTCGTTTGTGCTGAAGCATATGAGAGAAAGCAGATCTCTTGGAATATCATCCACTGTGTGTATACATGTATCGAATTACGAGGCCGTGTAGAGACCCTCGTGTTCGTTATAAAAACACACTGTTCCGATAGTCATCGTGGCAATCTTGTTTCCAAATCGCGATAGCCACCGAGTTCTTCGGGATGCGTACGCGTTGAGAATAAAATTAAAACGTGCGTTAACAACAAAAATGATAATATAAAAGATGATACGCAAGAGATAACTTATATTTAAAAAAATGACAAGACATCAAGTATGTAAAATCAAATTAAAACGGAGATTATTTTTTTCCAACTTAAAACTCGACTGAAAATTTCTTCGCTCACTAATTTGAAGGGAATCTCCGATCTCGCGAAGCGAGAAGCTGATCCATTCTGGAATTAATGATGCGCTATAAATATTGACACCGATTGCAAGTGTACCAATGTACATGGGCGTAAAACCCGCGAAAAAAAACCCCTCGCGTGTCACACTATCTCTTTATCGATGTAACCGAACGCCAATTATCGACGCCTCCGAGAAGCGAAAGGTGAGACCTTCTGTAGCCGCCGGATTTATATTGCGCGTATACATGCGAGAAGAAGAGGGGGAGAAATCGAGCTGACGGCATTTTTATGTATCGCCGTGCGCAGTTGCGATCGACTTCAATATTTTCGCCGGATTCCCCGCGCGCGCGTCGTAATCTCCAATTAACGAAGCGAGGGCGTGGTTGCGCCCAACGAGATGAGCGATATTGTCAATCTCGGCCCGTTATATCACGTCGCATCACGCTAACATCGTGTTTAATAACGACAAATGTCTCGTTACAGGAATTACACGCGCTTAACGGGGCTCGTTAAAATTTCAACACCTGCGCGCCCTATCGCACACGTCAACAATGCGTCGATCGAGAGGGATTCTCTTGAAATTGTAACAACACACAATGTAATAATGATATTACGATACATCTACTAGATTTACGTCCGCGAGAACTCGTTTCTTTTCGATGTTTTTAACTTTTCCTCTGACACACTAAGGAATGGTATAAAAAAATTTAAGATTGTTTCTTTTCAAAAGTCTCTTTTAGTCTAATAAAAGTTAATGGCTTCTCTGTTTGCTGTTATTAAGATTTTCTCCATTGTGTTCGAAGGTTGGTCCAAGTTTGAGACTAGCATAAATATATATATACACACACACATACATATATATGTCATATAGAACGAGCGAGCTTTAAAACAGCACCTACCTGGTTTATAAAGGTGCCGGAAAAACATTTACAAACTCTCACCTAATCAGATGTTGTTTGAGACGCCTTCAAAAGATCCGCTGTCAAAATATAATATGCCGGCTTTCTAGCTCTGCATGTTTTTAGTTTCAAAAAGAAATGTTCTTTTGCGATATCGTGAAGATTGGAGCAAGAAACGAAATGTGTTTTGAAATGAAATGTTTTAGATCAACACTATACTGAGTTTGTCAAATCAATAGGTAAAAAAGAAAAACTAAATAAAGGCATTTCCTCTTTCTGAAGACTATCTCTTAGTTTCTCCTTGAAATGGTTTTACATTTTCTCCGAGCTAATTCTATTATGAAAATCTTCACAAGTAAACGTTTCTCTTGAAAAAAAAAAAAAAAAGAAAAATATTAGGTATTCTCTAGAAATTTTATCATTCTTTTGTCAACTATTTTTGTAACGTCTTTATACGTATGAGAGTGACGTAAAACATAATATATCATGGCAGCGTTCCGATATTCACTGTCAGTACTACAAAAATCCATAGTTGACGTTACGTGTGTCATACATTTTCAGTGCTCTTCACATTCTGTAAATTTTGGAACACAACCCTTGACGAACCGTGACGAACTAAAATGTCCACGAAATATATGAAAATGATATTAAAGGTGAATTTACTTGCTATGTACTTTGCTATTTACTTTAACGCAGTTCCGGAAATACCGTACGCAGGAATTTTAACAATTCAACCGTGAAAACATCCATATCCTATGAATATGTAATATTATATGTTCAAATATAAATAATAATATATAATATTATTAATAATATATAATATTATATTCTAATATATAAATCACTAATAAAGAAATTAAATAAATAATTAAATTGTTACTAAGAGAAACATATATATGTATATACATATACGTGAATAGACGTGTAAATTTTTACACGTGAGTTTTTGAATTGAAATATCAATTCTAAAATTATTATTTTATATATTTCTTAGTTTGAAATTTTCACGGGCCTTTACAGATCGATTAAATTGTTACATTCTACTGTGATATATATATGTTATTTTATACGAGATAAAAAATTGTAGAGCTTTATTGCACAGCTAGAATCAAATCTCAGGAACGTGACAAACAACGGGATACGCAGAAGTTGCCGGACATTGAGCGAATTGAATCAGTTAGTCGGACGACATTCTATGATCCATCTTTTGTGCGTGCAAATATTGTCTTTCTTTCGTCAAGGCGGCTGCATTAAAAGCAATCGTTTCATAGCCTCAACGAGTCATCCTCCGTTTTGAGTGCTTTGTTCGCCAATCGTCTCTATCAGGGCTAAGTGTCTAGGTGGCCCACAGACCTCGAGCTCGTTGGTAGTGAAGGTACGTGTGTCTTGGTAATAGTGCCGTGTAGAATAATAAAGTTAGTTGTTTAGCACAATATATTTCGATGTATGTAAACTAGAAACGAGTTCTCTACTTGAATTTGTATAAAAAAGACATGTGTACATTCCTCATTTTGTAGTATATATAGAGGGATACTAAACGGTCCTTAGAAATGATTTATTTCGACAAGGGCGCAAAGAATTGTTCCGGAAAAGAATTGTTATGGAACCCAAACCCCGAAATTGAGAGGAATAACTCTTTATTTTTTTTTCTTTTTTATTATCATTGTTATGTCGCCTGTTTTTTTCTGAAAAGATGTACAGATGATCTTTAATTTCCCACGGATGTCCCATGTTAACCTATTTCTTGTCACGTCAAAGACCACCCGAAACCTTCATTTTTATTATTTTTAAGCATCATTATTTATATAGATTATTATACCGAGAAACCTAGCCAAAAAGTACGAGAATTTGCACACTGTGGCATCAAAAAGTTTTTGTTGACAGGTGCTAAATTATGTTTGCGACGGAACATTTTTGACTGAAGCAATTTTTGATCATCCTGCATAACATTTTTTTTATTTGAAAAATATTTTTAAACTTTCCAAAATTGTTTTATAATATATGTACGTAATCTCGTCTGTACAATATATTTAACTTAAAACGTTTTTTAAACATTAAATATTTTTTTGAATATACATCGTACAAAGAAAATGTCTTCGGTCTTTTGCCGAAATTGGCAAATCGGATTATAAAGGGTAGAGAAGCGCGATCTTTCGAAAATCCTCGCAGGTTGAGGTCAAAGTTTTCAAGCATTCGTTTTAATCTCCAAGTTGATATAGGGAAGATTTTCTTTCTTTCCTTTTATTCTTGCCGACAGTTAGATCTCCGCCACGGAAATCATCTTCGTCGGCGGTTTCCTTAGTTATGACGGAAAGAGATTAGGCGTCTGATCTAGATTTTCGAAAACGGGTCGTTTTCGTTGATGCGGAAAGAAAGACTGGAAGGGTTTCGCACGGAATCCAATCCACCGAATCGTGACATTTTGCTTTTACAGAAAACGTCTCGGTTCTTTGAAGAGGTTTCTCGAACTGCACAGAAACGGGAATATATTTTACGGAACGATCGAATCATGTGCGTCCGATCCGCGGATTAACTTCGGAAGTCATGCGTCAGAAGTGACATGTTGTGAAAGAATGCTGTCAATATTGTTGCATATATGTACATATATGCACATATGTATATAATAGCGATAAAGATGTCAAAATTGTGTTGTTAAGTGACACTGCTTATCGAGTTAATTGCGTTATTCAGGAAACAGATTGCCATTACAAAGAGCTTTTGAAAGTAAAAAAGTGTTTTGCATATAAAAAACATCTGCCTCTCCTGTGTGTACGCAATTTCAAAGAAAAAAAACCTTGAATATTTTACGGTACTAATCTGTACAAGTTTGTGTGTCGCGCTTGTCAGGAAACTTCTTTCTAGAGAAAACTACGGTATACAAGCTACGATTTACTGATTTGTGCGAAGCTTTTTCAGTGAAATATTCACGTTTCACTGAAATTTAAAGTAAATGTTAAATTTCCAATATACATATATGTATAAACTTTACAATTTATACATATATTCCTTCTTTACGAACCGAATCTTATTTATAATTGTTAAAGAAAATTAAAATAGTTGCAAACAAATTTTCCAACTGGCAGATGTAACGTATTCATTTTTCTTACTGACCAAAAAGGTCAGTGTTCTAACATAAAGACCATATTTCTACGACTGGCCGGTATAGGGTACGTAGCTACGCTATTCATCGGTGAAAAGAAGACAAAAGATAAGTTGTCCCTGACGACGGATGGTGGATCGATGGATTTAAATCGGGGAAATATTGGCGAAATTGAGACGCGCGATTGAGACAATTGAATTCCTTTTTTGAATTCTTCGAAAAATTATATCGCGAGTTGTAATTGTATAATAACATAATAAAAGTATTGTTTCTGATCATCTTTGCGTATTATTTAACGAAAGTCGCGAGATGCAAAACGCAATAATATAAAGGAACATGCAAATATGAAAGTCGCTGCGGGATATTTTGTAGAGATGCTGAATAGAAAATGTACAAATGTGACATACGGTCTCCACACGCGCTTTTTTTTTTTGTAGAACAATATATCTTCTACTTTTATGTTTTTCACGCTCACGATTGCACAGATCTCTTTTATTTCCTTTTTTTGTCACCTCTTTTGTCTATTCATTCAAGATGATACTTATTCTCTTTTTTTTTGGCGAAAAAAATTAATATAAAAAAATTTTTACATACGAGGAAAACAATATAGAACGAATGGAAAAGCAGTTTTTGAACTTTAAGATGTAGACTTATGTAGACTCAAAACATATTTGTCTCATATGTAAACCTCGTGTTGAAAAAATAAGAAAAATGGACAAACTAGAAACAAAACCTACGGTTGAGACCTTTTCTTTTGAAATCTAGTCCTCTCTGTTGACATTTCCGATTTCACAAAAGCCTGTTCTAAATAAACGGTTTTACTTATTTTTGAATCAATTTCATAGAGACACAGGTCTATTTAAAATCATTTCCGTGGAAATGTTTATTTAAGCGTTTAAGAGCCTTTTTAGTTTATTTTGTATGTGTGTATGTGTCCAGTGTTTATGAGAAAATTTTCTTACTTTTTGATGAAGATACGTTTTGTATTTTTTTTCACACTTCCGCCATGTGTGTACACATATTTGAGAATAAAACAATGGCTACAGCCATTTTAGAGAGACACTTGCTAAAATATATCTTCCTTGCCATCTATTTATCGTTATTGTTGCTGATTTTGTTTAAGTTATATGAAATGTACATTTCCTTACTATTTTCAGATAATAAAATGAACCATTTAAATCAATGACGAGTCTTGTCATATTATTAAATAGGTAATAGGTGAACATTACGTTGACCTTGCTGTGTGACAAAAAAAAAAAATCCAGCAAAGTTGCTCCCTCATTTTCCTAACTCATGTCGGTCTTGCGCTCGAGGCGCCACGAACGTGCCAATCCGACGGAGGTAAGCGTGGAAAGATGCGGGGTGCAGCACGGGGTGTTGAATTTGTTTGTACACGTAGGGTTGCACGTTTACTTGCGGCTGCGCTCCCCACCACACTACGCGCTTGCTCCTGATCCGCTTGCTGCCAGCTTCAAAATCCCTGCCTTCGTCGTGGCTCCACATCGCTTGCTTTGTTTGCTGTCAAACATTGGCGCAAAACACAGTGGTGGGGTCGAACGGCACTGTTGGTGCTCTCGCAGGCGCGAGCTGCGTCGATTGGTCAGCGAACCCCTTCAGGCGCAATGTGCTACTACTGGTGGGCGTAGCTGAACACCAGGTATAAATACAATCTTGGCGGAGGGGCACTGTCAGATTGTTCTGAACGTTGCTCGGGAAAAAAAAAAAAAAAAAAAAAAAAAAAAAAAAAATAAAAAAATAAAAAAAGTAACAGATGTGTTGTGTAAATTAAAATGCTAACAGAACGTCGAAACAGATAAGGATGTTGATAAAAAGTGTAAGGATATTTTTGTGTGTTAAGAGATAAAATGTTAGAAACTGTTGGAAAGGAACTCTGTAAATAAATTTTAATGCTAAGGTTACAAACGTTGATGATAGCCGGTTTGGCTAGTATCTCGGGAAATCAATTGTGTGAAGAAAAGTATGGTGAACACGGAAGAAGATCAGCATACCGTGCCAGCGTTGCCGCCGCCACGGGCTGGTCCGAAGAGTAGCTTCAGCTTCAGCATTAACCACATTCTGAGTGATCGTGAGGCTTCCGCTGCTCCATCGGTCGACAGTGACTGTAGCGATCTCGACGTTACGGGTTCGCCTTTGGATTGTTCTACGTCGAACGCAACGTCCGGCAGTTCGACGAGTCTCGATAAGGATTCGAAAGAACAATCGGAGGACAAGAAAAAAGCGGAGAAACCACCATATAGTTACAACGCTCTCATCATGATGGCTATTCGACAAAGTCCCGATAAACGACTCACGTTAAACGGAATTTACGAGTATATAATGCGTAATTTTCCGTATTACGAGAACAATAAGCAAGGTTGGCAGAATTCCATTCGCCACAATCTCTCGTTGAACAAATGTTTTGTCAAAATTCCTCGTCATTACGACGATCCCGGTAAAGGCAATTATTGGACTCTCGATCCGAGTTCCGACGACGTATTTATCGGAGGTACAACCGGAAAATTACGGCGAAGAACAACGGCGGCTTCCAGATCTCGAATGGCAGCGTATAAAAGGAGCGGAATGGTGTTTGGAGCCACCGCCGCTTATTTTCCTCCGTACTCTTCGTGGCCTGGTTTTTACAATCTACCGTATGTGAATCCACGCGTGTACTCTCCAGCGAGTACCGGTTCCTATTCCATTCCCTCTGGATATTCAGCGAGTTTGTTATCGGGAGCGGTGTCCACATCAGCTGCCAGTCTGCCTTGTAAACCGCAACCTTTGCCGGCGACGGCAGCGCCTGCAACCCATGGTGCATTTTCTGTGGAAAGGTTACTGCAGAATCCCACGGCCTATTCTACCGCCATTGCGGCGCCTGGAATTCCATCTTCGGGACATCCGTTTGAAACTCACTTATACAATACGTTGCGATCAATCGCGGCGCATCAGCAGCATCAGGCGACGATGTACAGTCCGAGCAGATATCATCTCGGCCAGGCGCAAATTCTGAGCCAGACTGCGTCCAGCACAACATCGCCGGGAAGCAGTCCGGAACCGATGCATCCGCATTCACCTCCGATCACGGTTTGCAGCACCGTGCAGCCATCGAGGCCGCTAGCGCACAATCCGTCGCAACTTCTTCTAAAACCCATCACAGTTCTCACCGGCCGACAGAGCTGAAGAGAAACCATTGTCGCCTTGAACGAATAGAGACTTTAACGGATGCCCGTTAGCCGATAAGAAACAAAATCATTCATCTCTTTTTAAATATAAAAGCATAATTGGCGTACAGACAGTTATTAGTATCAACAACACCCTCTGTCAGTTCTGCGCGTGAAATAGATAACAACATCAACCATAATCTTTTAAACAGAAAAGATGAGAAGTAATAAATATACGGTAAAGTACTCCAATTTATATGTGTATATATATATATGTATATATAAAACATTACATACATAAAAATTTATATATGTACACATTATATATGTATATGTAAACATTACACATATATATATACATGTATACATTTATGTGTATGTATGTTTATATTTAATATACTATATATCAGCAATTTACTATATTGTCGCCAATTATGACATTTTTTTCATTCCTCTATAATTTTATCATGTTTAGTTAATTACGTATACACACAGGATCTCGACGCAAAAACTTCTTTTACATCAAATTGTTTAACGAGATCCTACTGAATTAATTGAATACAATAATTTTGATAGGTTTCGTAATAAAACCATTTTTATTACGATTGTTTCGTAATAAGGACACTTTTAATACGAAACTTATCAAAATGTTTGCACATGCTAGCTTTAATTATCTTAGTTTGAGATGCGCGAACTTTAAAAGACGCAAACGATATCAAAGTTTTCACGACATTTCTTAGAAGTGTGTTAAAGATGCGTTAAAGTTAGAAAAATTTAGCTGGACTAAATTTTTTGTGAAAGAAAATGTCACTTTATTTTAAATATTGACCGACGCAATCTCTGCGAGGTAATTTAACACCACATTATTTATATATATACATATGTATAAAGTGACTAATATATATAATATATATATATATATATCAAATATATATATATATATATATATATATACAAATGATAATATTTGCATGAAACTTACACTTTACGACAGAATCAGCACAAGCATCGCGTTTAATTAATTGTTTAATCATTTAATCAATTTAATAAAAGATATAATCACCTTTTTTAAAGAAACAAATGAGACAGAAGAAGTTAAAACTAATGTACATTTCGATCGTCATTAATTGTCATTGGAAAAAGATAAATGTAACTGTTACGATATTTACATTTCTCTCTGTAAATGTATTTGTTTATTTTACAGTGTGTGTGACCGTAAAATATCTATACTTTTAAATGGATTCCAAATCAATGACAGAGAAAAATTGCGTATAATTACTTACATATAAAATCTTATCGGTTCTTATAAGATACAAACTCATGTTGTGCATTTTAGAAAATAAGAAAAACCACATTACATAGTGATATATGATTAATATACGTAGGTAGAATTTTGATCTCGTATATACAAAGTTATGTATGATATTGCAAAGTCGATTAATCGATAATTGTAAAATTGGATTGTGTACAGTTGGACTTATAGGCTGCTACTTGCAGCTTGTTACTACACAGTGTACATACATAAAGTGATTGTTACTAAAGATATACTTATAAGAAGCATACATCGATATAAAAACGAAAAATGTGTATATATACATACGTATATTAGGATGGTTCATATTTACCGGTAAAAATTTTTAAAACATTTTTTGCGGCACCCCTCTAGAATGGTTCCAATTACTAAACAAAAAATAAGTTTGTGAAAAAGTTCAGCTCGATTGGATAAAGGAAAAAAAGGAGTTTCCGGATCTTTAAACATAAAAAAAAAGTATTTAAATGCATAATAAATCGATTTTATTTGATTATCTTCCCCAGGGACTACTTTTTCTCTTATCCGATCGAGCTGAGGATTTTCACAGATTATTTTTTTAGCAATTGGAACCATTCTAGAGGGTGCCGCAAAAAAAAATTCAAAAGTCAAAGATAAGAGCCACCCCTAGTATATATACAATATAAATCGTGCATATAAATCGAGTAGGAAATAAAAATTTCTCATGTGACATTCATAGAGTTTGTGTTTACTATGGGATATTTCTATATTTCTGTTTTGTATATAAATATACTTTTCAAGATATGTGATTTCTATACGAGGCTGTCGAGAAAAAAAAAAAAAAAAAAAAAGAGACAAGACAATTATGTATTGCATATATTACGCGTGAATTCGATCATTTTTCTATATATGATGTATATAAAACACAATATCATGCATATATATTATGTATATTAAAATGTATCATATATACATGTGTGCGTACATGTATGAGTATAATATATACATATATAGTTCTGTATTATATATCTATAGGCCTCGTCTCGCATTTAATGAAAAAAAAAAAAAAAAATGCGATAATCTCAGACTCGTATGTACATTACATATAACGCCATAAAATAATAAATGTCACAAACATTTTTCAAACTTTGCCGTTGTTACAATTGACATCCTATTCCTCGCATTGTCCGTTACTCCAGATTGCGTGTTACACAATTCGCGTACACTTTTCGAAAGTTCGATATTTTTCTTTCTCTACGTAGAAAACACAAAAGCATGAATTATTCGCTCATTCGTTCGTTACGCCTTGAAGCGTGTTTTCCAAAATACGTCCGATTTCACAGTCAATACAGAAAGAGAAATCGTTGCTTATTGGAAAAAAACCATGTGACGCCCGCTAGGACGTTTTTTCGCGTCAAAGACAAGATTTCATAATATTTTATTACACAATATCTCAGAGAATTCTACAGTTTTTACAATGCAAAATTTAAATATTCAAAATATGCGTGTGCACATATTTTACATAGATTGATTTAAGAGGAAATCTATTTTAAATTTTTTATCAATACACTATTGTTCCCGCCTGTGACTTTCCGTTCAAATTTTCGAATTTCTAAGAAAAGGAAAGGCAAAAAAATTATTATAGATGTACAGCCTGAATCTGTCAAGTATTGAAGCATACAAAGAAAATAGGAAACAATAGTACACAACACAAAACGACAAGCACTTTCGACAGACGTGCAAACAAAAAAATGATGATTTTTCTAACTGGCGTGCAATAACATTGTAACTTTATGTTTTGGTATTTTTTTCACGGTTTGTTTACCGTCAATTCATTGTTCGTTTTTTCACGCCAAGGAGAGAAGCAAAATTACTTTCCAGCTATTTGCAAAAACACAATGGATCTTTTTCTTCCCTTTTTTTTGTTTACGATGCCAAACAAAGCGCACAGCATGTTTCGAAAATTCGTTGTAAACTACAGAGCGAGACAAAAAAGGAAGAAATCGTGAACCTTCCTTGCAAGAGCGCGTTCACGTGTACGCTATCCAGAAGCGTGGTTGCCGCTCGGTACGAGCGGGCGCGATATTGGTATGATACATTGAGACAATGAGGCGTAAATAAGATAATGGCGCGCGCTCGCGTACGTCCAACGGGAGTTTAAACGTCCGAAGGGCCGCGGGAGGGAAAGAGACCGGTTAGGATCGGCAGATGGGATTGTGACCCGCGCGGCCTGTCCATCGCCAGACGTGCTCAGCATCTTTATACCTCTCCGAGCGGCCAACACACGGCGGTTTCCGTCTGGTAAAACGCGAATCTCGTTAGATCATCCCCTTCGAAATTTTTCCGACGAAACGAACGTCACGATACGTAAACTACGACACGTAAAAAATTTAGAACGATAATATCCAACACCACGGACAAATAAAGATAATCGTGTAATCTAATAAGCATATAGATTGCGTGAGATTCGTTCGTTAACAAGTTGCATGACGCATTAATTACTTTTGAATTATTGCTAGACAGTCTTTTTTTTTCTTTTTTAAGAACAAGACGATTTTATTGCGTATCTTGAGAACTTTTTATCGATAGAGAAGAAATCCGATTTGTAGATTAATGCAAATTAGTTTTTTTTTTCTTTTTTTTGCGTGAGCGAACGTGATCGTCAATTCTCACAAGTACTTTAACATTGCAAGTGGGACGGTGCAATTGCGTATCAGACCGGCGAATTAAGTTGCAAACAATTGTAATTAGAAACGATAAAGAACGAGTTGTGTCCGAACCAAGGAGAAATCGCGTTGCATAGCATCACGTAGCCCGAAGGGGACGGTAAACACTTGCGTGGTCAATTGCTACAAGTGGCGAGTTGTCTACTGGACACGCATGTTGTTGCTTCTCTACGTGCGAGCATAGGTGTTGGTTGCCGTCGCTATAGGTGTTGGTTTCTACGCGATGCGTTTATGTCGCGAGCGGCACCGCCGCGTCAAACGCCACGGCGACAAACTCTTTCACACACCATCTGCGTGTCTGTTGATAAATTAAATGTGACATTTACGTGCGACATAAGCAAAAACTTTCATGAAATTCTATTGCAAAAACTTTTAGCGAGATTTAAATATTCCGGATCGGTGAAAAGTTTCTTCTAAGAGGATAAAATTTCCTTCGTGTTCTTTGCGATTTAATATTTCTATGTTTTATTTAAATTTTTCACGCGAAGTATCGCGCACGGAATAACACGCGCAAAGTTCCTAAGTGTTCCTGGCGTTTTAGTAAGTAGTCGGTAACTCGCTGAATTACTTTGCGCTATTACATTATTGTCGATGTCGTCAGCGTTATTCGCGCAAACGCGTACGCAGCGGCCGATGTTGCGGCTTTTGATATTTTCACGAGTTCAACTTTGAATTCAACAAATTTTTTAAATCTGTACCGACTGGCGTTTTGCCGTGTAACATGAAGAAGCATCATATAATTCAATTTAAAAAAGAATCCTTGTTGATTCCTCGTCACCCTCTCTCTTCGTGTATCCATCATACGTCGAGCGGAAATCTGGACCACCTCGCAGGCCTACCTACGGTTATTTTGACATCGCCATCTTGCCTATTTACAGAGGGGTTCTCTCCTAACATCTCTCGATCTCGGCAGCCAGTCGCGACTCTCATTTCTTTCCGCGTACCCTCTGTGAATAGACGGGATGCGTGTGTGCGTGTGTACAACGTGCGCGCATTGGGGTGGCGTGTCAATAGATTTCGGTGGCGGTGCGTTACATTATTTTCATCGCTTTATATATCGTGGGGGGTAGATACGCGGAGTCTGCAGACACCGACATCGGTGCCCGAAGAGGAGAGGGAAGACTGGTTTCGTTTCGATATGTACCGGGGGTTCACCCTCGTGCGGAACCAAACACTCTGGGGGCGAGGCCGGTTTCCAGCCTATGGGGATGCGTTTCGAATGTAATGGTGGTCGATCTGCGGTCTTCGCTAAAACACGACGCACAGTTGTCGCACACCAGTTACATCGGCAAGATTTGTTCCAACGATCATCTCTCGCGCAGATCGATTCGAATTGCTCGATCGTAAACGCAGATTTTTATCATTGATCACACACGCGGGATCTCCCCCTGTAAATTACCAACATCTTTTTCGAAAACGTCCGATTTATTAAGACTGTCAATCATTCCGTCTTTTAATCTTTATTATAGATATCGCAGCAATAACAATTGCGATAAGATAAATAGTCCGGATATATCGGTAGCTTCGCTTTATCTAACGGTCGGAAGGTGATTAGATTTTGATATTGTTTCTCGAAACGCGCACGTCGCTGATCTGCTCCGTTCGAGCTGATAAAGCTCGATATCTCGCGACGGAAGTAAAAAATCCTCGACCACGACGCGACGAGAGAAGACCAACGAGGAGAAGAAGCGCCGTTGTCATCGGCGACGTCCCGAAGTAGGGATGTTGACGTGGCACTTTGATTGCGGCTAATTTTCGAGCAAGATTCAAGGATAGTCGTCGGAGCCCTTCCCCGGCCACGCGCGAGTGACGTAAGGTCGCGTACCTATGTAAGTTAACAACCGAGTCTACTTCGTCGCGCGATGACTCGTTTAATTTATTTGAGCGGAGGAAGAGAGTTAAGGAGATGCTGCGGGGCCGCGCGTGTGTTACGCTCCTTCGCCACCTCCGCACCGCGTGTCGCCAACGATTACGCGCTCGCCTATTGGCTCTCTCGTCGTGGCTTGAACTACTTTGCGGGCTTTCGACCGGCCGCTTCGTCGTCTTTACTCGCGGAAACACCTACGCGTCGCGCGCGCTTCGCATCGGCGAAGCGTCTACGTTCAAAAGAGGATGTAAGTGCCAACTTACCGCCGCGAAGAAGAACGAGAGATGCGACAATTGAACCGGTCTAAAACGATAACGTTTTAACGCCCGGGAAGAGAAATTCTTGGAAGAGAATCTTCGTAAATGATACGCTCTCTTGAAATTTTTTCTCTGTACACGTTACGAAACCTTGTATCATACGCAGTTGAAAGTAGTTTTATTGGACAAAAGACGCCGCGCGCGTCACGTATAAAATTGTGAGTGAGAGAAATAGAAACGATTTGCCGAACTGTATATATAAACTCAATGACGCTGCACAATCTCATGTAAAATTTACTTGTGCGCCTACATATCGACCCTATATATATTCCACGTTTATAACTTGCTGTCTCCATGTAGTTTAAGCATCGTACGTCATAATATGAATCAATGTCCACGGAATTCGTTAATATTTAAACGTCCGGCCAAGAGCTATTGTATAAGATAACTCCTCTATGCAGCAATATTGATTCAACCTTCTTGAAAATAGCAGCTGACTAAACCTGTGATCGCGGCTTGTTTCGGAATCGTTTCTACGTTCTTTACAACATTTCTTTTTATTATATACATCTCGCGCAACACCTTCGCGCAAAAACCTTCGCGGAAACTCGCTCGAGGAGGATTAAACGCGCTTCGATGGATATTAGAAGAATCGCGTTCGGATGTTTTGATTCTTTTGCGACTTTCAAATTATCTCAGAAACATTACATGGTTATATTTTGCTCTGTAATCGCGCGCGTTTTTTAAATAAATATTGTACGATTGTTTTCTAATCTCCGTTTTTTCTTAATCGAAAGAGAGAATCAAACGAAAGAAAATTACATCGACTGGTCCGTCAACGGAAATCGAGACACGCATTCAGGACTAATCACGTTATACAAAACAGTTAAAGAGGTTCCCATGCGCGTAACGCACACTGGGCGACAGAAGAAGAACCCGTATCTCCGCGTGGCACAAAAGTGTTAAACGAATGAATGAATGAACGCCCGCCGCCGAATGGATGAATGAATGAGCAGTCGTCGGTCTCTCTCCTCGCGTCGTCTGACGAGGAGAGGATACACACAAGGCGTCGCGTACACAGAGAGACGGTCGTGATAGAAACGGCGGGAGAACATAAGGGCGAAGAAGATGAGAAAAAAAGTATTAAGACAGAATGAACAATAATGGCCGCTCTCTCTCTCTCTTTTTCTCTTTCTGTTGCGCGCGATAAACAAAAACATCAAGGCAATATAAACGAGAAATGATAGCGCGCGGCGATTTTGCAACGAGCGAGATGTGCAATTTGACGTGTGCAATTTGATGAAATTTGCTGTTGAAATAAATTCGAAACGTCTCTAAACGAATCTTCTTCTTCTTCGACGAACCGAAGGAAAATCAGCGGAAACCGGAGGGGAAGATCGAATGGTGGCGACCGGAAATGTATCGTGCTAGATGGAGGCGCGGCGAGAGCACGTACGAGAAACACGCTCGTGGTACGCTTCAATCGGCTTTATTACAAGTCTGACGCGCGCGGTCGCTCGTTTACACCGAGTAAACTCGGCGAAACGCAGTTTACGACGGTCCGCGCGCGTTCGTCCTCCGGCACATCGCACCAGCCGACACCGACTAGCTCGCCATGATCTTGAATGGCTTCAATTAGCTTCGTTTAGACGAGTAATTGTTTCTTGAGAATTCCCGCAGAAATGCTCATTCAGACACGTCCGCGTACATCGTAATCGAAAGAAAATCGCTGCGATTCTCGACTGCGCCGAGAGAGTGAGAGAGAAAGAGAGAGAGAGAAAGCGCGACTAGTCGCTTTTTTTTAACTCGAGCGAATCTCTCGCGTTTCTCCGAATCTAATTTAAAAAAAAACTTGCACATGTAATTAATAAACTTATGTAATTTTGTTTATGTATTTTTTATATTCAACATATGTGCGTGTATATCGATTAAGTGATCGACAACTCGCCCTGACAACGACGCAATGTGATTGATACTTTTGTTATACTCTTTACGGAGTTTATTCACAAACGACCCGAATCAAACTTCGGCAGCGGACCGACTGCTTTGGAAACCTTATAAAAGATGCCGACAAACCGAGTAAGGTTAATTGGTTGGCGCAATAGATCAACATAGAGTTCCCCGCCCGACGGAATGGCTTCCGTTCACCCTGAATAAATATTGGCAGTCGTTATTGACGTTCGTTTCTGTCACAGATTTATTTTTGCTTGTTTATCGAGCGATTCGTTAGTTTTCGTCTCGAACAAAAACTGTCTACGAATTGTTAATTTAATCATTAACGATTACGTGTTCGACAGCGCAATAAAATAAAAATAAAAAATAAAAAGCTGAAATGGATTCGCAGCATTTGCGTGTATTATGCTTGTACCTCCCTTCCTCGGCGCGACAATGCGCGCGCCGCTCCCTTTAATAAGCACCGTTTGTAGCGGACCATTTAAATGTGACCAACGACTCGATCAAAAATTTTCTCGCCAATGAGACCGGTTCTCCCTCAGGCTGCACTTCCTGCTTTAAACGATTCAACTCGTTTCGTGGACGGAATAGATCGCGCGTAAGAACGAGAGAGAGAGAGAGAGAGAGATAGAAAGCGAATTAAAGTACAATCAAGGCTCGCGTCTTCGTACAATCTCCTTCCTCTGCTTTTCTCTCCCGCGTTACTCGATTACAAATGACCATTTAATCTAGTGCGAGTTTAAATCTTGTGCGGTCGTCGAGCGCTACATATCAACCGGTCTCTCGATCTGGAGATTTCTCGTTAACGCATAATATATTTGAAGAGAGAAAGGGAGGAAAAGAGAAAGGGAGAGAAGAGTCGATGCGGTGTGAACGAGGCTCGTGTCCTTTCTCCCCTTCCTGCTTCTTATCTAGTGCCGTTCCGGCTCTTCCTCCCTCGCAATGAGACCGCGCGTGCGTGGCGGGCAATGCATGCCTCATACTCACGCACTTTATCGAGAGAGAGAGAGAAAGGGGAGAGGGGGAGAGAGAGAAAGAGAGGAGCTCAAGCCACGAAACGAGTGGAGCCGGCTGAATGACTGAGTGACACTCGGCTGACGTCCCTTCCGGTATGTCTCGTGTTACACCGAGCCGAGTTAAGCGTTCGATTTTTTTTTTTTTTTTTTTGTCGCTCCTCGTCAAACACGCCATTTCTCTTGGTCGGAATCGCGGCCGTGATAACCCGCGCGCAAAACAGAAACCACGTTGCCACGAGCACGTTGTGTTCTGCGATGTGATAAATAAAATTGTTGGCAAAAGTGTGCGTGTTTGACATGTCACGCTTATAATAAAAATCCGAAAGTTCTTGATCTCTGTGCACACATTTAAGAAAAATTTACACGAAAAGTCGATTAAAACAGAGAATCCGTCACAATCTGACACATATCGTAACTTTAGCCGATTACTTATTGCTTTCTTAGCAAGCGCTTAATTGGTGAGTAATCCGTCGCACACCGATGAGTCTGTTCATTAATCAATAAAATGTGCAAATGCCGCGATGAGCAATGCCGCCGCGTATTAACGCTGCGCGGAAAAGCGCGGAATCTCTTCTTGAATCTCGTGTCTTACGCGACCAATTCTCGGAACGCATGAAAAGTCCGGAAATTTAATTAAACCACGCTCGCTTCGACAATTTTTTTGTTCGCGAGAATATCGCGAGAGGATACGCACGCAATTGCTTTGTTTCCGACGGTACATATTGATCAGCGATAGTGCCAACTTCTGTCGATAATAGCTAACCGTTTTACACACGGCACAGCTGTGCCACTTGTGCGGAGGAGCACTTCTCGAATCGAGCGACAAATAATAAGGGTTAAGCTCCGCGCGAGATCTTTCCCTCTCTCTCTCTCTCTTTCTGCGTTTCATGTTCTCCGATTCGCGCGAGATTCGCTGTTTGTTTTAAAGGGTACGCGCCGCTTAAATGGGCAGCGGGTGCTTGTTGTACACAACCAGGCACGTTTTCGCAACCCCATCGAGAACGCTCACGTGTCAAATCGCCCACTAATACGCCGCGTAGAAAATCTCTGACCCCCTTCGCGCGATTCGTCACGTCGAACGTGACGACATTCGACGTTGATGTGTTTGCGAACTTTCTGATGCTGTACATTTATATCATAAAATTACTGAAATATCAAAAATGTATCGATAATGTAAAATAATTTACAATCTTTGTGATTGCAAATCCAAGAGGATCAAACACGAATTCCTTGGTACAAAAATACAACTCCCGGAAAATAATTTATAGAAAATAATCGATAACCTTCTCGTCCTTGAAATATTCGTGTCACGCGAGTGTCTGCCGCGCATAGTCAGCGTGTGTGTGTGTGTGTGTGTTTGACTGTCAATCTTCCGCAGCGATGAAGTGAACAAATGCCCACTTATCGCGTAAATTTGCAGTAATATGTGGGGGAAACAGTTCAGTTAAAACGTTTCATTGAAACTCGGCTTCACATACTGTGAAGAATAGATTATGCTTGCGCGCGCGCGCGAAGTTACGACCTAAGACGGAAAGAGTCGCACAGACGTTGTTGTTGCGTCGAAACAGAAAATCGCAATCGCGCGGAATAAGTTAGCTTCGCCTCGCGTTTAATCTGCAAAAAACAATTCTCCTCTTTCCGATAGAGATGAAGAATTACAGCCTTGGCACGCTTAAGTAACAACTTGCATCACCGACGCGATGTTCGTGAATGGTGCGACGTGAGTAATACGGTGTGACTACTGTGTATTATAACCGCGAGGCGAATAAATGAGCAAACGGAAACGCGATTCGCAGCACACCGCGCGCGCTCACGAGTATTCGCACCATTCCGCGGCCGTTAAAGACAATTGAATTCTAACACGAAGTAATTCGCATGATTTAATACGCGAGCGAATTGAAAACTTAATATATCGCACCATATTATATTAATAAGGACGATAATAATAATAATTTTCACAGTTGAAGATCTCGTTAGGACGTTCTCGCGTAACTCGCGAGGAAATTGCTTTCGAACTAACACCGAAATCCTCTCGCGGCGCATTTGTATCATCGCGGCGTTAGATCGCGGGTGTTTCCGGGAATCGCCGAATTTATGAACGAAGAAACCGCATGAATGAAACCGCCGCGGCGGCTGCGCGTACTACACGCGAGTCGTATAAGAACAACGGCAATAATTGTAAAGTTGTCTAGGGGGCAGATGGTCGTGGTCGCGAGTCAAGGAGTTTGACCCGCGGCCGCGGCCGCCAATAAAACCCCCGAGGGCCCAAGCAAAGACCCAGGATACGAGGTCGGCTACTTGACCTCGCGGCGCGCGCCGGATGCCACCGTTTTTCTCCCCAGAATTGACCGATTTAATTGCGGACATCTCGCGAAAACTTACAACCGGAAGTTTTCTTCACTGAACGCCGGTCATAAGATTGCAAGCGTCTTCGTAATTAGTCACTTTTATTAGTCTTCTTTCTAGAAAAAAGGAAAGACTTCAGTTTATAGAAACGTATCGTAGGCAATTTAACAAAAATTTTATGTTTTTTATTACCGAGACAACAACGATGATTGTCTGAGACTTTTGCAAAATTTATGAATGTACTACTGAAAAGTCATGTAAAACTCGCGTGAGTAAATGTCGCGATTGCTTCCACATCGAAGAGCAATCTTTCCGCTTGCGTTAATACGTCGAGCTCTCTCGGTAGCACGAGTCATTGGCAGCAGATAATACCCGGTAACAAATGGTCAACGTCGAGAGGGGAACAACGGGTGCAATTAAAGTCGTCATGGGAAACCCTAACTTCTTACGGTTCACCGCGCTGTCGACCATCTCCTGTCTCGGCCTCTTTATTATTTCCCTGATTCTTGATGTATATACGCGTGCACGCAAAGACGACAACACGCAATACATGCACATAGTTTAGCTTCTACACGTCACGTAAAAACGCAAACAAAGCGTCGCGAACAAAAGAAACTAAAATACATTTTCCGACGAAAAAAAAATTCGTTTATAATTAAATTAAAACAGACGTCTGTTACATAAAAATGTGGTAAAATTTATTTTAATTTTTTATTCTAACGCATAATGTTTTGAATTAAATTATATATAAAAATAGAGATGCTACGCAGAGATGTGTTTGCAGACACCGCGGTGATCGAGAACGAGCGTGTGGACGAGCTCGGATTCGATTCGACCCATACAAGACCGGCTGCGTACACTCATCGATTAGTCACGGTACCCGCGTAGTTCGAAGGGTGACTTTACATTTTGTCTCGACGGATTACTTTCGGCATAACTCCGGTGCACGGCGGGGTGAACGCAACAAGATGCGCCCCCGCGTGCCGCCCCACGACCACGATTCTGGATGACTCCGATGTGTGTGCGCTAACGTGTACCGTCGCAAGTCACGATGACTGGAAATTACCCGCATTACCGCGAAATTGATCATGAGGAATTTTTTCGGAGCAGAAGGGTCAGATCCAGAGCGCGTACAGAGGTATTTTACGAACCATAAAGAATGCGCACAGTTTTCCACTTTATCGCTCTCGCAATTTTTTCTCCCCTCTTTTACTTTAATTTTTTATTATTGCAGTTTATCGATTGGTTTACTTATTAAAGAGATAAAATAGAAACACTACAATAGAATTGAGATCAAGACGCGCTCGCGTTTATTTTCTATCGTCATCGTAATTTAATCATTAACTTCTATCAAGCAACAAATAGTGAACAAAGAATTGAATTTGGACGTAAATCCTGTGAGACGCGATTAAAAGATAGCGACTGTAAAAATTTCTTTGTTTTAACGAACGGGCGTTATGTACCGGGAGGTGGGAGGAGAAGACAAGTCTTTAAACAAACGAGACGCACTTTGAGTCTTTGTTTGTACGCAGAAATGAGAGCGAGGGGCGCGTACGAGGGGCGTGTCCACTCGCGAGACGCAGGAAGCTCACATGGAAAGGAGACGCACGCGACGAGACTATCGTGGATGTGTCCACGTGCGAGTATGTGCGCGCATACCGCTGGGGCGAGCAAGTGGCTCATTTAATGCATTAAAACGCAGACACGCTCAAGACGCTCTTTGCACGCGCGAGCCGTTTCTCGCTCGACGGGGATCGCGCTAAATCTGAAACGTTACCGCATTGACCGTCGTGAGAGATCCAAATCGTCGACCTGTGTTTACGAAAAATGTTTGTCTCAGAGAATATAATTCGCATTAATAAGATCTCTTTTTATTTGCGAGCAAACTTCTTATTTTTTTTTTTAACTTTGATTTGTTAGCAAATATTTTTTGACGACGTGCAAATTATCATCACCGGCACGAAGATGGTTTCCTGGAGAAATCGATTCTCGTTCGCGAGAGACACGAGCGGTGAACGAGAGGCGCGATACGAGAGATGTGAACGTCGCTTTAAAGCCCGTAAGGACCCGAGCATTCACAGGAGGAATTAGTTAGCGGTTGCTTTGGAAGCGCGGACACCCCGTGGTGCCAACAAAAGAGTTACAGTCCTTTCGCACCTCGACACGGGGGATTACACGCCATAAAATAAATCCCCTCGCGCTGCTTCACCCCCTTCCTCTCCCCACGTCGTCTCCTGCCTCTTATGGCCTTAGATTATAATGTTTTGCCCGCGCGTGCTCCAACGTTCGCGTAGGATCTCTTCTTTCTTACAGAGGCGTATATGCCACCTTCAGTGTGGCACGAATCCTAGTCAAGGACGGAAGACAGGATGCGACGATCGGAGAGAGGAAAGAAGAATTCGAGAGCGTGGAGAATTCGATGGTTAAGAGGGTCCGACCGCGACTCTCTCTCTCTCTCTCTTTTTCTCTCTCGGAAATGACAGATTTTCTTACTTTTCTTTACTCTACCTTATAATTAATCCTTTCAACGTCACTATAAAAACATCAAAGAATTTGTTATGTGTCTTCAGAGACACGCTCATTTTTTTTTTTTTTTTTTTTTTTGGTCGTGTTCCGAAGTATATTATTTATGATAGGACTCTCCTTCTTTTTTTTTATTGAAATGTTTTAGAGATCTTTATTTCGCAACAGTATTGTTGAATAAATAAATAGTAAATGTACGATTTATATTTAATTAATAAATTTTTTAAAACTCGCAAATTCTTTTTTTTATCTATGCCAATTAAAAACTAGCTTCCCTTGACTTAAATCCTTAATGAATCGGCCGGATAAGGTCCAATCTCGCGACAATAAAATCCTCATCGCGGCGCCGGCCTACGAAAATAATGGAAATATGCGGTTGTCGGGGATAAATCCAACGCGCCACCCACTTAAGCGCAATTTAGGCCTTCATCATCGTCGTAAAATCTTGGACCACCGCGCGAGGACACGACGACGCCGATGTTTCTCGGCAGCGCTACGGGATTCAGGGAGAGGTCGTGACATTCGTCGTTTTTAATTGATTAATCGCTCGCGTTATTGCGTGATTATCGTGGTTCCTTGGAGAGGTAGAAGAGCGCGCGCAGAGGAGCCTGTGCTGCTCGAAGAAGAAGACCGAAGGAGGCACAAGAACAGAGAGGGACCCGACCTTTCGGGGGAGACAGAAGACCGTCTTCCTGTCGCGTGGCCCCCACGTTATCTCGTTTTCTCGTCTCCCTCGGCTGGAATTAACCTCTACATTGGGATTAAAAAGCGGATATATTAATTTGCCGCCGAGTTTCTCCTCTTCGCGTCTTGGCGCACGCTCGCTCGTAACGCGATAATGCGACGGAGTGCGCAGGAATGCGCGCAATTAGTCCAACGGGGTTTCTACGGGTCGAGAAAACTCGAGGCGATTATGTTCAGTGATAAAAATTAATGTAATGGCCGCGGATCTCTTTTCTTTTTTTTTCTTTTTTTCTTTTTTTTTTTTTAACGAACGGCAAAATGAATACGGCAGAATTATGCGGTGCAATTTCCGGTACAAATTCATTGGCGAACTAAAAGGAATTAATAGAAATCTCATTTTGCGAAATTAATGACTTCCTAATAATATATTGCGCGAAATTGAGAAATTAAATTCTGCGCCGTAAAAGTTCTCGCTCTCTTTCTCTTTCGCGAAAGATTATAATTGTCTCGTGTTGCACAAGATAATGATAAAGTTTGTTTACGTAGTAAACAAATTTCTGAAAATTCTTTTTTTTCTATAAATTCTCTTTTTCTTAAAATTTATCAAGGTATAAACGCAAATAGAATTAATTGAATCCGCGATATTTTGTACAATGAGTCAAAACGTCATTTGGAAAAATTAATTACCGAGAGTGCTTCGAACTTGAGAAGTAGACGCTCGTTCCCATTACGTGAATTGGATCAAACGGGATCAGATCTTGATCCCGTATTTGACTTTCCGTAAGGTCATGCCGGGTTTGAACCGTCAAAAATCATTTCTTGTGTCCACTTATCGTCCACCGAGTGCCGGTATCTCAATTAACAAGAGTAACGAAGTGTAACCGCAGTCGATTTAAGAGCTTGATGATTTAATATTTTAAGATATTTCTATCGACAAACTATATTAATATATTATTAACTACATAAAAGATTGCGCGGTGTTAGTTTTTCGACAATAAATTTATACCGTGACCATATATCTGGGGAGACGAGCCGCGCGCGATTTGGTTTTTTCTTTTTCTTTTTGCTTTTCTGTTTTCGCGAACGGCCATCCAAGGTCCAGGCGTGTGTAAACGCGAACGCGTAATCGCGGCGGGGTGTTTCGGAATTGCCGATTTGTTCGGGATGAAAGGAACCCTTGGCCCTGGGTGCCACTTGTTGCACGGCATTGGCTTCCCACCGACACGGCTCCGCGGGACGCGTCTTGCACGACCGATTTCGAATGCAATTCGGCAAACCGACTTCCTCATCCTCGTGTGCTCCGAAAGATTTCTAATCGCTCCTTTATTCCTGCCCACTCTCACTTGCTCGCCCTAATCGATTCCGCGATCGCTCGTATCGACAGAGAACGCGAACTTTCGTTCCTCTCGACGTTAGAAACGCCGATGTGAACGATCCGAACTTCAATTTCCCAATGACATTCTTCAACTCGAAACTGTGAGAGAACATTTTCGTTCGAGAGGCAGAGAATATATTTGTGTTTTGATAATTTTTATCTAAAGAAAAACATAAACTTGTCTCTTGTTCTCACATCGGAGTCACAAACTTGTGAGAAGAGTATCGCTCATCTTTTTTTTCTTAAATTAGTGAATAAAAAAGAGAAGCGCCATTAACCAACGTAAATTGGCGTGAGGAGCAGCATCATCGGAGGATCAAAGAACCGATGGTGACACTACCATTTATTAGCTTGATTTAATTCAATTAAAGTGCCGATAATGACCGTGGAGTTCAACTGGATCATCGGTGAAGATGTCACACGGTAGTTTTCTAGTAATCATAAGACTTTTTCCTTTCGCGCGAGTGCGCTTCAGCCGAAACTTCTTGACGACGAAGAAGAATTTTTTTTTGCATTATAAGTGTAACTATGACAAACAAAATTTTTTTATTTCGAAAAAATCGATTGTAACGTACGCGCTACGCGTGCTAAACAGTCGTATCGATTCGAAAGTGACTTGTGAAATTAAAACCGACGGAACTTTGGCGATCAAAGGTGACTCATGAAAAATTCATGAATGCGGCTCGTTAAACGTTCGCGATTCAGCAGATTTTGTAGACTACACGAGACTGTGAGAAAAATCAGTTCGCGAAACTGTGTTTTTCGACAACGAGTCGATCATTGTGAACGGATCATTGGGTATCAATAACCCCGCACCGAATGTACAGAACACCACGTATCGATGTCTAGGTATTTTCGAAATCGCGCCCCCCCGGGTGCTCTTCGAAGTACGTTCTCGATAATCATATCATTCGGAAATAATGTTTCTCTGCGAAGCAAGTCTCGCATGTCGTTGCAGATTTGTTACAGCCACTATCTTTCAATTGGGAGGGGGAGAAAAAAAATTTTGAACCGAACAAAAATCTCACAACTCACGATTTAACACTCGCTTCGCATTGTTTTTGACCGCGTCGATCATTTGTTCGGTCAACGGCTCTTTAATCAAGCCATCATATTAATTTAGTTTTCGTAATAATTTGTGACGTTGTGTATCTCGCCACTATTATTCTCGGCACCTCGGTACATCACGTATCAATGATCGAAGCGGCCGCGGGCATTTGCATATTAGAGCGCAACAGCCCCAATTAAACCAATCAGGGAGCATTACGGGGCGAGAACAGATGACGATTTAATTCACCTACCGGTGGCGTGTTCTTCGAGGGGTGAGAATACGATGGGGAAGGGAAAGGTGAGGCTCTCCTGATGAGAGAGAGAGATACACACGCGCGCGCGCGCGCGCGGCTACACGCCCCGATACCAACACAACGTCCACGTCGACGCCGCTAGACACCCGCTAACGACGGTACGAAATAGATTGCTACAAGCGGATAAAGCGATCCGGGCGTGAAACGCTCATTATATCAATTACTATTACCCCGTTACTATATATCGGCGGACACCCTCTGACGCGGAAATTATCCTTCCTGACGCGCTCGCCACCCTAATTTCACCGATTCGGTGGTCACAGCGACATCGGAGTGGAGGTAGTACAAAATTGCGGTGTCGGCGGACGATTAATGACCGACTAGAATTTTTACGCGGCGGTGTGCGACAGAAAAAAAAAAAGAAGTCAAACTGCAATCAGTATTGTAATCCTTGAAAACGATAATCGGCTTTTCTGAAATTAATTTCAAAGTTTCTTTTTTTATTTATCTCTCTTAAGTAGATTTGAAAGAAATTAAATCAGATTTGACTTCGGATCGATATTTCTGCGACGCGACTGACATCCCCGTTCCAGACAGAAGAATTTCGCCGCGAACTCGACAACATGTAACAAATAGGAATGCAGACATATTTTCAACAGGCGAGAGTCTATCCGAACGGACGAGAGGCCGGAACGCGCGTTTTGGATGTAATACAATAAAATCACAACAACGCGCGTATAAAGTCATCCCGCCGGCGGCAAACGGGATTGGCGCTTTGACGACACCATGTGCCGCGCGGTGATCCATCTTAACTGCCAACCCTTGCCCACGGACGTGGGACTGCGCAGTCGATGACTGCGATGCCACCGTCCGCTGGAGCTGTCCTCCTCGATCATCCTCTGATCGCGATGATTTTGCCCGGCGAGCGCGTTCCGAGTTGATCCGACAAAGTCGTTTTCATAAATCGACCGCGCGATGCCAACGTTTTGTCAGCGGAGTTATTGCGTTCTTTATATATGCCGGGAATGGCCGAGCGATAAAATCGATTCGTCGCGCCTTTATCGAGAAAGAAAGAACAGAGATATGCGAAAATCGCTTCGATTTAGTTTGCAAATATATTCGACAATTTATTCGCGTTCTCCCTGTTTTGTTCTTCAGACCCGTGCTAGAAAACATGGTGAACGTGTTACAGCAATCTTTGTGCGAATGTCGCCCGCGATATTTCTGAACCACATTGGGCGGTTAATTCGCGCCCACAGAGGCACGTGGGCAGGTGTGCGAAAATTGCGAGCGTGCGGAAATCATCACGCGCGCGCATCACCCGTGCTCACCCGGGAGCATGTAATTATCGCGGGGTTGGCGTTATAACTTTTATATATCACGTTATGAATATACGTGTGTGACGCATTTGTGTGCCTTTGCACGACGATGATCACCACAGATGCGTCCCGGGTAATTGTGGCGTCCGCGCGCCACAGAACACATTTAATTGCGCGCTCCGCTCGCGAAATACGCGATGCGTCGATTATGTCCGCACACGATTTCAACGTGCCAATTTCCACGCGCGAGAGATACAATCGCACTGAATCGGAATTAATTAAAAAAAAAAAAAAAATCATCTAATTAGAAAAAAAAATATTTCATAAAATTTAATTGGCGAAAAATATCTCGCAACGTACATATCTGGTCGAGCTTTTGAATTAAAAAAAAATTGTGATCGCACGTTTTCGGAGAGTCGTGAATACTTTCTGTCATCTGCATAGCCGCGGAAAAGTGGCGAAACGTCTAGAATAGGATAAACGTGCGGGAGCCGCCGACACACAATGCACAATGTTATTATTCCAAACGGTCGAGTTAGGGATTGGTGAGGTAAAATATCAATCGCAGCCACATCGCGGCTTCCGGTTCCACTAGAAAAAGGTACGAATAATGCGCTTTCGTTCGAAGAAACGAAAATTCGTTTGTGCGCGGCCGCACGAAATTCGGTCTCGAGCTCTCTGTGTGCGGGGAAAAATCCCTTTTCCCGAACGTAATTACGATAAATATTTAGCCAGCCGGCTGACACAACCCTTTTTCCCTTAACCAGCCACGCGAACTAAGACGGTAAAAGGCGCGGGTTCGGACCGAATCGGCCGACAGAAAACGAGATTTTCGAAGAAATCGGATAACGTGAATAATAATTCGCGGTACAATATCGCGCCGACACGATAATCGCTTCTAATGGTCACGGCACAGGAGAGTTTCATTGTGCCGTTCAAATCCCATAAATATTTTTCCTCGTATTTTCGAAAACAGTGCTCGATTCAGCGCCAGGCTTTCGTATCTGCTAAGTGCAGCGCGAAGAAAGAATTAGGGATCAGACGAAAATCGCCGGCTTCGCGTTGAACGATTCTTTCGTTTCAAAAACAAATCCTCTCGATGCGGCCGATCAATGTTGTGTCTTGCGAGAAATAATCCCATAGAATACGTTACTTTGTTCTGTGAAGAGAAATCCAGTTTGAGAGATGATGTTTCTCTTCTCAAAAAATAGTTCAAAGTGCTGCAATTTTAATAAAAACTATTTTGAATAAAAGATGTTCTTCAAGGAAAACATACGACAATTCTGTTCACTTGACCTTTTAGACAATAGTTAAAAAAAAAAAAAAACAGTTACGTGAAAAAAAAAGTGAGAGTTACCTTCAATTTTCTAAATATGGAAATACATTTTATTGCATGCTCTAGTCGATGTCAATATGTTTTCCAAACACTAACCATTAAATCTTTTTTTCTCGACTATAAACTTCTCTTTTAACCGGAACTCAGTTTCAGTTACGTGTTCTCAAACTTTATTACGCAAAGGTCTTTCGGTTTCGAAGATTTATATACGTTAAAAAAAAACAAATACAATATGAAAATAAACTAATAAATTACTTTTTTATATACTACTTTTTCACGATCTAATTTCTTGTCCTCTTTTCCGTATATAAAAAATAAAACTTTGGTGTTTAGAAAATTCAAGGTCTGACATGCGATTTTTAACGGCTGTCGAATGATCAAATAGACTTTTTTGGTCATGTTTCTCTTAAAACCCAGTTTTTTCTAAATATCCTAGTATTGTTTTGTTAAGAGTAAAATAGAAAATCCTGTATATCTAGGCATAAGCTTCGGAAATTATTTACGACAAATTGAATTGTTTGACCGACGAAATTTAAAAATTTACTTGCGCGTCAAGCGATCGCACAACGAAAAACAAAAATTTATATATGTATTGCTACGTTGCACGTATAAGATCGGGCGTCGCAGATAAGAGCAATCGATGTCGCCCGACAAAAGGTCTTAATGGGCGACACCGCGACCAGAATCAAGAAGACCGTAATGGATATGCTTGTCAGTGTTTCAGGTAAACAGTCCATTCGTCATTTTCGAGAAGTCGTGTTCGCGTCCTCGTCTTTTTCTTGGGAACGGAAAAGGCCGATGCGTGGACCTAAGAGGAAAGATCTGTCAAAACGGTCGGGTTCGAAACCGTCCACACTCGGTGGATCCGCCCGTTGCCATCGATACTTTCGATGGAACCCTGCTCGGGCACCTGCTTGTGTACAGGGAAAAAAAGATCGGTAGCTGATAAGGAAACTAATAGCTCTCGAGTTTTGAAAACTAAACCCCCTTCTTCCTTCCTTAATAAATTGTTATATCTTTTTAATGATCGCATCTTTCCTCTCGCGCGTTAATTTACACACTGGTCAATTCTTGAGAGAGATTGAAGTAATTTTTCTTCGTACTCCAACGGAGGACTCTTTTGTTATTAAATTAACCTGTGGTCGCGCTGTGTGCGGTAAGTTTTAAAACGCGTCACGAGAAATTTGATATCGATACTTTTTTCGTTACGGAACATAGACGCGCCTTTTAGGTTTACATAGCGACGGACTTGCGGCAGAAGCAAGTTAGCCGCATCTCTCAAGAAGTATCTGTCGCGTCTCGAAGCTGTGAAAGGAGAGGAGAAACATGGAGAGTCTCAAAGAAACCGCCTCTGTGTAGATCGCTTCGTATCATCCGAACGCGGCTCCACATCTTCGTTTGCTTTATTGGTAAATCTCATAAGTCGCTATAGTGACCGCGTTGTGTTACTTTTTTTTTTAATCTGTTTCAGTTTTTTTTTTACAGTGTTTTTTTCTCCGTAGTTTCGCGCCTATTGTTCTTTTTTTCGTTTTGATTGATACAATTTGCGCAGTCTCTTTAATATGACGACTAAACCTGTGCACAATAGATATCGCTGTATCTCGCGACACAGCCGCGACGTTTGATACGTCAAAGAGAGATGAAGAAGCGCGAGAAGCGGGATTTAGAAGATATTCTTCGCCACGATCGCGCGAGAGATGGTATCCCACCGCGTCGTGCAAAGGAAGAACCAGGGCAAAGGAGAAGAGAGAGGGAGATAGGGGGGGAAGAGTGCGCGAGGATAATCCGTCAACGGGCTCTCGTCGTACGGACGAGAAAATAAAGGCAAACGCCGTGAAGACGGTGGGTCCTTCTCACGTGTTTCCCGCACGCCGTCTCCGTCTTAATCCTCCGTGTGATTGCACGCCTGATATCAGACTAGGACGCTTAGGTGAAAAGAAAAGACGAGCGGCACGTATGCGAGGCTGACGGAGCGTAAACTCTTTAACAGCTGCGGGGGGTTCGACTCTTCGTTGCTTTGCTGCTCGCCCCCTCCCGTTCTGCGCGCGGCTGTCGACTTTTTCGCGTTTATTTCGACCTCCGCACACACTCCTCTCGCGATCGACTCTGACCGTCGAAGCACGCGGGGCCTGATAACGGTCGCTTAAACGCGCGTCGATCGTAAAAAGATCGAGCGCATTCTTGAGCCGCGCCGAGAGCGCGTATCGATGGAACGCTCGTCGAACGATCTATAAAGATATCGGTCGATCTAATTGATTCGGACACACTATCCCGCGGATATAATCGATTGTCTTTTGTGAAATCGCGGATTTATTGATTGTTTAGATTTTTGCGGAAATTCAATTTTTACACGGCTCGACAGTTTTGCGGCAGATATTAATTCGCGTCTTACGAGATAAAAGCCAATATATATATTTGTCCAATATATAAAAATCATCATTGATTCGATCTGTAAAAAAATTCACTCGTCAAATTGCGAGATAAACACCTTGGTCCCCGCGTTTGAGATCTCATTACAGGAACGGGCCGAATTAATTGCTATTAAATGACGCGTTCAAATGCGGCGTGTCGGTTTCTTCGCGGGGGATGTCGAATCGATCGTCATAGAATCTGCCGAGAGCCGCGGTCGAGGACTAATGGAATTATCAGACGAGACACGCGGGGAACGTGTACGGTGCGGCGTCTCTCTCGCATCTCCGTTCTTTGTGCGCGCACGTGGGGGCGATGATCATTGTGGCGATCGGCGTGCAAGTGAAAACGCGCCGCGCATAACGCGCCGGAACGATCCGTGTTGGATGAGATACACACCTCAAAGGGAAACGTTGCGTCATGTGGGTTTTTGAGGAGCATTATTCGTCCGCGAGCCGCCACAATGCCCGCCATTACACGCGTGACACACTCGCTCACGCTCCAATAAAACTCACCGAAAACCTGTCCGAGGTCCACAAAGCTCGGACTTAATGCATCGGTCAGTTGGTATGCGCGACATATTTCTTCGTGAGGGTACATAACGAGAGAGTCATCTCTCCCGAGAGGCCTTCTCTTCTCTCACAGTAGGAGACAAAGCTGCAGGTACGTCTGTATTTATTATTCAGTTGGCGGCAGGCAGCAGATTTGTCAGTTCTTTGGGAATACGCGTAGCGTACCATTTTTTAATTAAGTTTATCTTTAAAGTGGCGACTCTAGTCCGAAATTTTCCACATCTCTGTTTTTTTTTTTTCGGGAACAGTATTGTTATATTTTTTGTTTACACGATCATATGTAGAAAACAAACTTTTCTATGCGCAAACTCACAATAATTAAATACCACAAAATAATAGTTAAGTGTGAGAAATATTTTTCTCGCGATTGTAGTTTGTTGTAAATTGTTGTCTCAACAAACGAAGCTCCGGCGAAGCGTTAGCGATTAAAGCGTCTCTGGTAGCCGATAGCACCTGCCATAAGCGGACGTTAAAAGTCGCGTATGTCCACGATCGTTATCTCGGGCAGCGCGCTATCTGTAACAGTGAACTCGGTCCGTAACAACGCGATCGGCTCGCATCGAAATAATCGCGCGTCACCGGTCTTCGTGCGTGCGCGCGCGAGAGAAAGAGAAAGAAAGAGGGAAAGAAGAACCGAGAGGCCTCCTCCTCGGGAGAGGAGATTGTCGATATGAAAAAGAGCGCGCGCATTCGAGGCATAACCGTGGCCCCCATCGTGCCAGCCCAGTGCTTCTAATGTGAATGCGATCGGACACTCGAATTGACACGAAGCCGGCAGTAGGCCGTGCTGCGCCGCGAGCGCGCAATTATGGCAAGTCATTGGGTCCATTGTGCAGGTCGCAAGCGGTCCTTCTCGGAGAAAGAGAGAAGTCCTGTTCCTCTTTTATTGTTCCTTCACGGCAGATACCACGGCTGTTGTAGTGGCCGCACTGTTGATAAAACAGATAAATGTGTCCCGACGGTTCGCGGCGATCTAAGCCTACTTGGCTCGAGAGAGAGAGAGTACAAAGCTCCGTACAGAGAGATATCCCGCGTAGAGAGAATCCGATCCGTTGCTTTAACTCAGCCTCCGGGTTCGTCTATTGTCAGATGAAATTATCGTAATAAATGCGCGGCGTAATCCCACGATTTTTATTTTACCTCGATTATTTCTAGCGCGCACGTTTAGCGTTAAATGTGCACAGCGAGCGTGTATAAATCCTTTCTTCTTAATTAGAATGTTTTTAAAACTACGATTTTTCTCTCAAATTAGAAAATTGCATAATTGCAAAATTATATTCGAATGACGATGTAAAAACGTGATTTTTATCGAGATAAGGAGTAGAAAGGCTCTGAGAAATAATCATAAAAGGAAATATTGAAGGGCCAATAAGAGCCTAGACACAGATGTTAGTGTGTGGAGATTAGGATTTATTATAATTAACGTTTTCGAGATCCAAGCTTCGGATCATCTTCAGATAACAAAAAACAATTACAACAAAATTGAAACGTCAAATAACTTGTCCATATCGTTAGTCAAAACTTTATCGTTAGTCAAATGACTTGTCCATATCGTTAGTCTTGACTTTCCGTATCTTGAACGTGTAACAGCTTAACTGTCATTCGATAAAGTTTTTTGATATTTTTTGACTAACGATATGGACAAGTCATTTGACGTTTCAATTTTGTTGTA
>QVNV01009677.1:0-35400 GCA_014825455.1 Pseudomyrmex pallidus | reverse complement strand
AAGTTATTCTGTTTAGCGAACCTCCTCCTACACGGAACATTTTTCATGACCACTTTTACTTTATGCAGTTAGGTCTCCTTATTCTTACTTCGTGGAGCGCTCTCAGTCGTTCTCTCTGGTGTTATCGGTCGGTAATCACGATGTTATTTCGCCTTTACGTTTTCACCGCTAGATGGTACACTTTCGCGGCTTTGTTTCGCGGCGGCGCAACTTCGGATTTTTGAGGTTAGGGTTAGTGACTCGGTGACACTGCGGTGGATGCAGATAAGCGGTTGGAGTTTTCGGTGCGTCAGAGTGCCGGGCATTGCTCGTTCAGGCGTCGAGCCAACGAAGTGTCGATGAACGGAAACTACGCACCGAACTAATTGCCGTCTGTCATAGTAATTCGCTCGCGTTCGCTGTTGCGACATAAGTGAGAGACTTAGTAGCATTATAAGTAACGCAGCATCCGCGACTCCGTGACAGATCTGTTTATATCGCGCGCTTCGAGATCGCGGGTGGCATCCGTCGCGTCTAAAATTAGAACGGCGGCGGCGGCGGCGGCGCCTACCACGTCGACTAACAAACTCCGACGGAAGAGGAATATCAGGGTCTTTGGGAATCTTGAAGACGGGAACACGCCGATGACACGAGGCCGGAACGCGTGACACGGCAACGTGCTACGATTAACTCGCCTCCCACTTTCTTTCGCGGCTTCGTTTTTTCTTTCTGCCTGCGCAGAGCACCGGAATGTTCCTTGGCGACCGACAGATCTGCAACCCGAGTCCCGCGTGCCATTGACACGAGAGCTCGGGTCGTTCGATCGAATGTCCGATTTCGCGAGCGACGCGAGTTTACGGCCTTCTCATCGGGAAATAGGGTCAATCCGGGTTTGTGACAGCAGGGTAAGTATACATAAGACGACGTCGTGATATATTATAATAATTTTGTGTGATAGAGACATGGATTTTGTCTTGAGAAACCCTCTGTGTATCTTCGATCTCGAATCATTTTTCACGCAGTTTCCTAAACTTTTAATACTTGAATATAGTTAATTATTTTATTTATATAATCGATTTTTTAAATTTCGACAAATAAATTGTTTCTAGTCTTTGCGTCAAGTATGAAACAATCGCTTAAAATATTTTACATTTTTTCTTCGCAGCATTTCGGAGCAACGTCCGTATCACGTCCCGTCGCGAGGCGCGATTTCGTGTGATATTCACGGTCGTCGGGAAATCGGCAATGATTCCTCAGGATCTTCCGTGCGTGCGACACGCGTCGTCGCATGTCGCGGGATAGACGCGCGTCGGCGGCAGCCGGTGGAAGAGAAGCGTCGCATCGATCTCGCACGGGACGCGAATTAAGATTCGGCTCGCGAAAAGCAATCGGGCGCAAATGAGGCGCGAGGCGGGCGACGACGCGAGGCGATCGGCGAGGAAACCGATGACCGTTCGTTGCGAGATGGCCGAGCGCGAGTTCCAGTGAGCAAGAGGAAGATGTCGCAGACCGCCGATGCCGAAAGTGAGACGGGCTCGATTTGCGATGAGGAGCGTGTGCGAAAGCTGTTCCAAGCATGCGACGGCGACGGCGACGGATACATAGATAGGTGAGTTGAGCATAAATATAATTAATCATGAGCGCGCGATAAGATTCAGAAGCCGAGGAGAAGAGCGATGAAACCGTTTTCTCGGCTTGAAAAAATAAAGCTCGCCAACGACGCGAGCGATAATATGAAATACAATTGCATTATAATATTATATTATTGGAGCTGCAGATGATATCGTCATGGATCGTTTTGCAGAAAATTTCTTTTAATGACTGACTCGTTAACGTTTTCTTTTTTAGAATAAGTCTGCAGTATTTTTCATTTGCTCAATATACAAAATATATATATATATTATCGCTCGTATTGAGAATTCGAAAACATTATAAAGATTAAAAGAGAACGTAGCTACATACAGTATTATTATTATTATTAACATGTTACAATTACATAAGATAAAGAAATTAAATCTGACTTAAAAATGATAGTTTATTGCGTTAAAATTGTATACAGTAGATTACAAAGAGTTTAATCTTTTGTCGTCAAGTGAACTTTGATATTATTTTTTTTTTTTTTTTTTTTTTTTTTTTCAAAATGTCGTTTTCTCAAAATGTCACAATAACTACGATCGTGATTTTAATTTTGTTTTTCCTCGAATCACACGCGATTATTATACGGTGCTGTTAAGTGCATATCCCCGCTATTGTTCCGTGTTTCGCGCCGCGGACAGATGAATTCCGCTTGGCGAATTCGGGCGCGCTAAGCTTTGCGCGGTTACACAATTAACGGCGGCTGATATCGCGCGTGGAATGGAAAGAGCCTCGTTGACGAGACCGCGCCTGCCGTTGGCACGTACGTTTTAATTATTTCTTCAATTAATTAGAGCCGTCTCGCTCTCTCTCTCTCTCTCTCTCTTCTTCTCGCGCTGACTCTCGCGGGATTTAACGAGAGACCGGTGCGTTATTTCTTTTTGTACCGCGCGCTCCGCCAACTTGGGCGCGCAAACTGTCGGTCGATCGGCGCGGTAATAGAGCCGCGCATCCAGTAATACGTTGGCGATAATTTACGACAACGAGCGTCTCCCGCGGAGCAAACGCGAGGAGGCCTGTTTAACCGCGTAACTTTATCATTCCCTCTTTTTATTTTTTTTCGACTCGACTCGAAAACACGTTCAGACGACTAAAAACCGACCGACGAAGAAATAGTTTCGAACTCTTTATTAATTTTTCTCCCGCATCTAAAACTTAGCGATTCACAATTCGAGATAAAAGATCTCTCTTACGCGTTCTTCTGGCTGAAGTTGTAAAATCCGGAAGAGCGCGTTATTTTTGTTCCGATCAGCTCTTAAATTAGATCCCGGTCGCGGGTTCGTTCAGGTTGTTGCTTTATCCGGTTTTGTTCCCTCGCTTCGTCGTTTCCGTCGTTATCGATATCTCGATACGTTTTTTTTTTTTGCCTTTATTTTTCTTTTTTGACCGTCTCGGAAGAGGCCTCGATATTGCCTCTTCCAACACGATACTCGCTTTTCTCCTCTTACTTCTATGTGAAACCGATCTTTTATTTCCTTTCGATGAAGCTTAGGCGCGCTTTTTTTTTTTTATTATTACACTCGAAACATTACAGTCTATTTTGCCTCCTCCGCCCACTCTGCAACCCGTATGCAGCCGTTTCTGATGTAGCAGTAGTAGTAGTAGTAGGTAGACTATAAAATTACGTCTGTACGGTTTTTCTCTGTGTTGTACGCATGTAATGTTTATACGAACACCCCGTCCTACGCGGTATATAGGCACTACGCAAGCTCCATTTGTCTATACATATATATACAATATATATATACGTAAAAGACAACTGAGAAACACTCGGTGGAGCTTTCCACTTTTAGCCGCGCTCTTTCTGATTGACTTGTTTCTTCAAAAATACATGAGTAATTTTCAATATCGCGAAAAGCATTTACCATTTTATTTTATTTTTTTATTTTTTGAGATCGTTATTTCCTCAGCAGTGAAATATACCTAGTGTAAAATATTTTTTTTTTTGTGTTTAAACAGCGTCGATGACGCGTTTATTGGTTATTATTGCAAGCTACTTCGCTTGCATTAATTGCCCCTCTAGATTCAGAAGCGCAGCGTGATTTCCTCCTCCGGCTGGAACTCGGAATCACGTCGATTGCGTTCGTTATTCGCGCTCGGTATTCCCTTTATATAGCAGATTGCGCGCGTAATGAGAGAACTCGGCCCGAAGAAAATTGAATTAAGACGTGCGCGCGAAACAGCATCGCGCTTTTAATTTCGCGAATAAGATTTATTGTCGGCGATCTAGTTTCACCACGTGAGAGATAATGCGAGATCGGGATCTTTCCGAGAAATTGCCGCATGCGGGTCGGTACTTTATATATACGCGTTGTTAACGAATTGCACGCGTGATTGTTACGAGATAAATTCGCGCCGATCCGAGGGCGGTCCGTTTTGCAGGACGGGGCAATGCGATCTATAATTAACCGCTATTCTCGCTCGATAACAATTACCTTTACCGTCGTTAATTATCGCCCCCGGGGCGGGGTCAACATCGATTCGTTAACGAGCGGCAATTTATTGCGTTTGCGAATGCCGCGTGTTTTATATAGCGATCACTCGATTCAGCCTCTCCCGTGCATTTATATGCAATTTGTGCAGTTTTTTATTTTTTTTATTTTTTTTCCCACGAGAGCCACGCGATGCATAAGACTCTCGGCGACGTTGTATCTCTAGCGTTCCGTATATATATATATATATAAATGCGTTTTTAAGTGAGATTCGCCGGGTTAAAAAAGGTCCCGGGAGCGAGAAAAAGAGATCGCGTTCCACAAACAAATTAAGAGAGCAAACTCGGCTCTCGGGTGCCCCGCCCGTCTCTCGCGAGCGAGAGAAAGATGAAACAATATTCCCCGACTTGTTGGCATTCATTACGACGCGCTTTCGTAACCTTGTTATATATACCCCCCTCGCTCGATGCCGCCTCAGGACTTTGCCGCACGTGATGCACATTTTTGGCCTTGCTCGTCGCACGCGAGGCATCATCAACCCGCCCTTCTCGAAAAATACACGTATAATAATCCCTTGTTCTTATCTTGATAACAGGCTCTTTCGCAAACAAAGTATTCTTACGAAATAAAGTGGTTCTCGTATGAAGCAAGTAAAGTATCCTTAAGTTTTAAGTGTGAAATATGTGGAGAAATCGCGAAGACAAAATTGTTTTGAAGCTCTCTGAAGGGAAAAGAGAACAGGACAGCGTTGATTTGAAAGTCAAGTGTATTGTTAATTTGAAAGTTAAGTTTTCGAACACGTACCTACCGATTTCGCACACGCGAAGGTTTTTCGTCAGATTCTCTTTCTCTCTCTCTCTCTCTCTCTCTCTCTCTCTCTCTCTCTCTCTAAATATATCCCGTAACAATCCTTAATAACGGGTTTCCACATCCTTGTACGAGATATGCAAATGTTTCCTTATGCGTTAAAATATCGGCTGAGAAACGCGCGCGAACAAAAGAAAATCCCTCGCGACATTATCCATTTTCACACGAGTGGGAAAAACAAAGCGTCGTTGTTGATTTAAACGCCAAATTCTGCGCTCCTCAAACGATTTGTCGGAAAACTTGATGACCTAATTTTCCGGAGCACAGTTCGTCGCGTTTCACGCAACGGCGACGTCCGAGAAAAAGCCACAAAACGGCGCGACGCCGCGAGAAAAGCGATTGTTCCACAACGCGAGTTGACAGAAGGGAGAGACAGAAAAAAAGGAGAATCGAAGAAGCGCGTAGGAAGAAGAAGAAGAGGAAGGGTCGATTTCGTCGATGCAAACCCTCCGCGATACCCGAGGGGTGAGCCTGAGGGCCCGAGCGGAGGGGTGGCCCCATTTTATGGCAAGTGAGTCACACCACTGCGATCAGGTTTTCTCGTCCTCTTTCTTCTCCCTTCGTTTTGGTTACAACGGACTGCTCCTTCGGTCGCGGAGCCTACGCGTTTGCAGACTCGTTTATCGGTATTTTTCTCCCTCCACCCTGCATATCCCCCTTTATTCTCCCTATCTCTTTTTTCCCCCGCGGCTGACTTTCTTTCCCGCCCCCGTGTGTAAAATACTAGTCAGGGCTGTACCCTCTCCGTAATGCAACAGATTTCTGTGAGCGAAAGCGAACGCAGTCACATAAACGTAAAATTCCGAATCGACGCTAGAGAGTAACCGGAGGAGAAAGAGGAGGATAAAGAAGCGAGCGATCGTTGGTTTTAAAGTCGAAACCGCGTCGCCAGTAAGTTCGACTTATTGTTAGTCTTCGGGTATCCTCCTTGTCTTCTCCTTTGTTCTTATCGAGCGAGACGATTTACTCTGCAGCTAAATTCCGTAGACGGTTTTTTTTTTTAGGGTTTTCCTCCGACGAATAGTTTTTCATTATGAGAAAAAAGTTTCAAAAGGAAGTGTATTTGACGTACAGAAATAATAAAAGGATGGATTTCACGTTTGTGAAATGTAGTGCAAAATTTAACATCAACTTTGAAGACTCAAATACGGTAATGAGACGTTAGTTGGAAAAATGCCTCGGTAAAAGGCAACGTCGCGGATGTCAAAATGGTGACTTTTTTTACACTGAGGAAAAAACTATCTTGAAACAAGACACAAATTTATTTTATTCAAAAAAAAACTATTTATTCAGTGCTAATTCAGTGGATATTTACTTATATTCGAAATGTCTATTTTTGCAATTTGAGTATTTAGTACATTTTAAGAGATAATTTTTAAGCAACTATTTTAATATTTTATATTTTATTTTATTTTTTTCTATTAAAGCAAGAGAGAGGAAAAAAGAAGAGTTTTAAAAAAATATATTCCTTGATTTAAAACAACTTTTTCCTTAGTGTAATAAACAGAAATGTTTCTTCTTTGACAAAGTAAATATATTTCACCAGTATAATTTATTAACACGATTAATAAGACTGTTACTTTTTTAATACAAGTCTGAGGAACCGTCATTTTTGCTTTGCACGTCATTGCGACGCATTGGCGCAGTGACAGTTTAAACTTCGTCGCGAGATATTGAAATGCCTCGTAAATGATTCGCGGAAATTGCGAATTGCGGGATTGCGAGATTCGTCGTTCAGCGAGCGACGTTCTCGTTACAGTTTCGAGATTTCCTTGACTGCGACGTGGCTAACCGAATAATAGATGCACCTGGGCGATTTACCTTGGTCCCGCGACTCCCGGACTTGTTTGCACGCGATGGAGTGTGCAAACATAGCGGGAAATTTCTCCCGGAAGAAATGTGCTGTGTGCGAGAGCAGCGCTCTGTCGTCCGAATCGATACGTCTCGACTCGTGCTTGGGGGGGGGCCTTCAAAAAAATAGCGCGTTTGTCGTAACCGCCTCGGTTTGCTTCACAGAAGCGGCAAAGAGAACGTTTTTCTTATCTTTTTATACAAAAAAACCTTTCATGCGTAAAAAGATAAAGAAAAAACAGTTGCGTATAAATGTAAAAAAATTATATATAGGATATACATATATATATACATATAAAAAGGAGGAAATAAAATTATTACAAAATATTATATTATAACAATATTTATTATTTTATATCTCATATTTCATAAATGTCTCATAAAATGTTTTATAAATTATTTTTATTTATTTTTACATTTATGAGACATATTTTATACTAGCGAGTATTTTTCATCTCAATTATTTCATAATGATGATTATGTATCACGCACATATATATTTTGCGCGTAACCTTTTATTTATATAATTTAATATTTAATATTTGCACATATTTCTGTTTTTCGTTCGCGCATCTCTTGCTAAAATCGACTGTTAAATCGGAACGTTTGTTCGCATTGAACACGTCGCGTTTCGTCGAAGCCGTGACAGATTTTTACACGCGGTATGCAATGCTCGTAATTTCGTTACGCGCGGCAGCTTGCGCGCGTTCTAGTACATACTACCTTCGTTTATGTCGCCTCACGGTTCGACTCACCCCGCGATAAATCTCGAAATCGTCCAGACCAGTTATCGTTATTTACGCTTCTCTTCTTTCGGCCAGCGAGGATATACACGCCCCGCCAATCCGCTAAAAACTGTCGTTTTGTCGACGCCTCGTCGATAACCGCGCTGCAGACTGCAGGACAGATATCCGAATCGCTGCTTTTGTAATATTTTCACATGTAGCAATTATTTATCAACCTTGGTCGAGGTCTGACACGTCTGAATTTCTACTTAATGAAATGTAACTAATTACATTGATATGATAGATATGATAGATATAATTACATTAATAATTATAGGTGTATTAATTATTAAAATAATAGAAAGAAAGTATACTTTTTGCCATATATAAAAGCGCATTTTGCCATCGTGAATAATTCTCCAAATCTTCCGACATTATATCCTTTTGAGAAACGCTTTCGTGCAGAAACAAAAGCTATACATTTTTTTCAGACGTGGCAGATCTTTCGCGTTAAACGAATTATTTTATTACGATCCAATGTTACCGTTTGCAAATTTGATGAATCTCCGAGATCGATAACGCCAGTATCATAGCTGCCGACGTCAAGGTCTCGGCGTCGGTGCGCTCTGCAAATTATTAATATCAGTCGGATTCTCGGGAATTAGCTGTATTATCGATGATCGCGCCGCTCCCGACGGCTCTTTCTCTCTCTCCGGCGTGTGATTTTCTCGGGATGAGATACTTTTATGTAGTATATACACATTGTTTCATATTACACACAGAAAAATGTTTTTTTTTCTCCGAGAGAAGGCTCGGACCGGAGCTTGCAATCGGGAGTAACACGATTTCTCGCTAATTACCGCGAAAATCTAAACCTTTCTCGACAAAAAAAACGCTAACAAAGAGACGAGCGGTAAAAGGGAAAATGAAGAGCAGGTGAGTTCGTTGAAGCGCGCGAGGAGAGCTCTCCCGTTAAAAACCGGCATTAGGTAGCTTTTTTTTTTTTTTTTTTTTTTTTTGCTTCTCTTTTCTTTCCGTATTTCCTCGTTTTGCTTTTAATGGCGTCCGCGGACAGCATCCGGCGAGAGCTCGCCGTTCCGAAAGGGTAGATTAGCCGAAGGTGGTGCAAGGTAGTATCTTTTATGTAACGTGCTTGTGGTGGGGGTTTGCTTTTCTCGATGAAATAGAGCGAGACATTCACAATGAGACAACGATATCGCTCTTCGACGTTTCTCGCGAATTCTCTCTCTCTCTCTCTGAGAAAATCTCTTCTTTCTCGTCGTGTGCAGCCTCTGGTTTTTTCAACGCGTCTTCTTATCCGATATTTTTTCTTCCATTTTTCTGACATTCTTTACATTGTCTTTTTTTTTTTATTAAAGAATATTCTTCTCCCTTTTCTTGCGAAGAATAACTAGTCTTATGAATTGTTAAATTAACACATTTGACAGACAGGATTTAATTAATTTTCGCCACCGATCGTGGATTTTCTCTTAAAGGTCACGCAAAAAAAATCCTTAGAATTCTTCGGAGAAATGATAGAGAGAACAGCGCGACGTAAAGAAAAAGCAAGTGATCGGCGATTCTCTCGTATATAAATATAGACGTACGTATTATATAGTTTACCGGGAAAGTTTTTCTGCGAGTCCCACGTCGGAACAATGATCTCTCGTATCAGCACAATCGGGTTTGAGAAGGAACATTTTAACACGGGAGAAATCTTGCTCGTTGTAGCGGCTGCACCGGTTTTGCGTTTCCCAACAATGGAAACGCGCTTATTGGTCCGTTCCGGAATATTACGTGTCGCCTCTTTCGAAAATCGAACATCGGACTTTCTTTCGCCGACAAAGAAGTTTCGTCGAGTATAGTTGGATAATCCGAAGAAAAAATGACTTTCTCGGATTTCGAGATTTTTTGCGAGATGCTAAGATAAAAGAGAATTTTTACAAAAATTCATGCGATTGATCAACTCGTTTCATTTTGAACATTGTGCGCGCAAAATATTGCAAGGGAAGAGGAGACGCGTTTCTCTCTTTTAACACGACAACGCGATGAGAATTCTTTCAAGATTATTTATTTTATCGGCGCGAACGTTCGAGAGCGCGAATAAAAAAAAAACGCGTTTTGCGCGTTTTCTCTTCGGTATTTTTTACCTCCGAATTCTTTTGTTCCGTCCCGTTCCTCTTCTTCTCCCGCACTGTTTCAGCGCTGATTAAAATTACGAGACGAGGAGAGACTACGAGAGATAGAACGAAAAACGAGAAAGAGAGAGAGAGAGAGAGAGAGAGAGAGAGAGAGAGAGAGAGAGAAAGAAGACTTACACTTCTCGAGCTGTAACAAGATCACCGCGTTACAGGTCGAGGCACGAAATTGAATTTTGATCCAATCGCGCGCCACGGCTAATACGGCATATCGGGCTCGTGTATTCCGTCGGAATTTCTTACTGTGTGGGAAAAGTCCTCTCGACAGCGTCCTCCTTCATCGATAATTCCAATTCGTCTGTGGCGAACGCGCATTCGTCCTCCTTTCATTTTTTGCGTCATGATGTTCTTCTCGACGTTTTTCTTTTTTTCTTTTTTTTTTCAAACTCAGCCGATTTAGCAGCTTCCCGATCGCAACCGTACCAAAGAGGGAAATTGTTAACCATCGGTTTTCTGCAAAAATTGTGAAATACGCGAGAATAATAATCTGCGCAACACACTCGATGCAGAGAGAGAGAGAGAGAACTCGTGGGCGCGAATAGAAATTAAACAAGCCGTTAAATTCACTTTTCTCGTGGGTAAACACACGTAGATACACACACACATACCGATATCCGATGATAAACCACGTATTACAACGCAAATCGTTTCCCACGTGGCGGCAACACATTTATCGCCGCTCTCGAACGGCAACGAAGTGCCGTTTAATTGCCGCCGCGTGTAAATACTCGAAGCAGCGCGTGCACCATGTGCATCGGCGTGGCGCCCCCGAATATCCATTTATTTCGAGATAACGCTCGAATAAATTAATACGTTGCGTGTAGATAGAAACCGCGTTCCGAGCGAGCAGCTTGGGTAATTATTACGTCGCGCTTTATCCCGTTTTCGTAATTGTTTAAAAAGAATTTTCGAGAACGTCGGCTCGTAAAAAAAAACTTTTGGTTAACGATTCGAACGAGAACGAACAAACGTACGTAATTTTCATATTTTTAAACAATTACGCAAGTGACGTTAAATTAATAATAAAATATGAGAGACAGCCTCCTCGATAACGAGGTTTGTCTCGAGGTAAAACAACCGTCGTCGTCGTCTCTGTTGTAATAATGATCGATCGCTCGTTTCGATTCGCGTATGAATGATTTCTTCACGCGGGATGCAGAAAGGCGACCCGCTGCGAGCAAGAAAGAGCTCGGAGTGCGTGTGCATATGCATTTAAAATAGTCTCTCGCGTGTGTCGAGAGTAAAACCGCATGCACGACAGAAAAGAGTGAGAGAGAGAGTGAGAGAGAGAGAGAGAGAAAAAGAGAGAGACCGCGAAACCGAACGGGACGAGTGACACGCATCGCGGCGGATTAAGTTGCGTTCGTTCATTTTTCACACGGTCGCGCGGTACGACAATACGGTATGGTAGACGTATAGATGCCTTTTTCTTTCCCATTTTTCTTTGTGTTTCACCTCTCGAACGCACCGCAACGCGAAGTGCGTTTACTCGCGCGCGTGGCACTCGCAGTGGCACTCGCGTCGTCGGCGTCGCGGCGTCTTTCGCGCGCGAGCGATTCGCGCTCCCTGTTCTCGAACGACGAAAATACGTTCTCCGTTGCCATTTTATCGTAGCTTTGCTCAGATTCTCCGAGTTAGTTGTAAAAAAAAAAAAAAAAAAACCATTGTTTGTGCAATTGGTAATTTTACTCCGAAATGTTTGAAAATCAACTTTATGGCAAATAAATCACCTATCGCCTTTTTGTTAAGTTGTTAGAGAGGAGATAAAGCGCGAACTCTTTCTTCTCAATGTTCAACAAAAGACACGTTTCGTTACTTTCGCGTGTCGATACGGCATTTTGTCGTTTATTTGGCCGCTCCCTTGTAACAAACAAGGCCTCGTGAAGGTCCTTTTATTACACATGTTACCACCGCGGGCTCGAAGTGAATTGGAAGTGAACAGTGCCAGAAGAAGCAGTTAAGAGAGGAAGGATGCAGTCGCTCAAGTCGTGGGAAACCAGAACTTTGGAGAGACTGTCCCGACATAGACGACAGGGACGACGAGAAGTGTCACGATGGTACATATGGACACACCCTAAAATCGCTCTCTCTCTCTCTCTCTCTCTCTCTCTCTCTCTCTCTCTCTCTCGGTCTGTGTGTGATCGTCTATTAATAAACGCAACGAATGAACCTGCCGGCGCGATTACTTCGCGCCTTGCGCGGCTCGTTTGCGTGTCTTAAAAAAAAAAAGCGTCTCCTTTGAATGTTTGCTTGTCGAACAAAATTCGTTAAGTCTTACGGATATATGTGACATTTCTTTATTTATCTCAAGTTCTCTTTGATGTCTCGAGCTTGCTTTCAGATAAAAGTATTTGAAAAAAAAAGAAAATTACGGTTTGTGACAGAATTCTTGGTTTTATTTGTAATTTTATTTGTTAGAAAAGAGAGAGAGAATTTTTTCAGAAAGTTTTTTAGTTGAAAACTTATTTTATTGACAAATAAATAAATGATCTCTTTCTGTAAAAATTACAAAAACAATATCATCGGAAACAAAGCATCTGTTGCTTGAAAACTTTCTGAGAGAATATTTTCTTCAGTTTCATGTAAATACTCCTCCAGCATCGCGGAGTCTAAAGCGTTTCAGAGCCGTCGGATATAATTTCAACTCAAACTTGAATTGTTAGCCGGTTCAGTTAATGACATTCGGTGCAGAGAGACAATCGCGCGCATCAATCGCGTCACGGTAAAACGCGTACGGCTCGCTCGGGTGCAACGGCCGAGAGTATCAATCGCGCTTCCGATGCGGTGTTTCGTCCGTCGCCAGGATAGGCGTCCGAATCGCCGGAAGCGAACTCGCGCCTACGACGACGACGACGACGACGACGACGACGACGATATATGTAATCCATTAATATTGGACGATGGACGTCGGTGCGCGCAAGGGAGAGACGTGTAATTAATGCGTGTGACGTTTAATTCGCGACGGCCGTCCCTAAACCGGCGACACCATTGTTTCGACAATGAGATATAGAGACGAATACCCCTGAATTGCTATCCTTAGACCCCGACCCTGTGTGACGACACTCTCTGCGTCAGAGAGAAGGGCGTTTGCGATACCCGCAGCTGTCTGTGAAAAAAAAAAAAAAAGAAAAGAATTGATGGCAACCGTGCGCCATGTGTAGGTGAACATGTCGGTGAGACATGCGGAAATCCGCGAACAATTCGATTTGATTCCAACCGTATTTATAGAAAATACCTATATGCATAATAAGAGAGAGAGAAAGAGAAAGAAAGAAGGGATTAAAACACACCGTTCATTTATTTTCCTGACATTTAATATTTGCAGTGCGTAGACATATCACATCAATTATTATATTATTATATACGTATACAGTAAAATGAGTATAATTATCATTATGAACCATACGCAAATCGCAATCCTTAAATTAGAAATTCAGTAATAAATAATGTGCGGTCGAGGCGGAGGTTTAACGATTTTCCGGATATATCTCTGTGTGTGGCAGCAGACGACGTTTGTATCTGGTGAATCTTTAATTTTGTCCTGTCGACCTGGCCCGGTTGGATTAGTGAAATTCGCCGGCGAACGATCCTTCGAGCCGAAACGTTCGTTCGTTTGTTCGTTCACGTGACGCGGAATCGCTCTTCATCGAGCTCATGGCGTCGCGGCGCGACCGATAATCAAGAGTGACGGGCCTGCTCTCGTCCTTCCAGCCGGTTAGACAATTATTTGAGAATCGTAATGGACGGCGCGCAGAGGCGAGCGGACGGATATGATATGACAAGCGCGCGCGCCCGTAGCCGTCCCTTTTAATTAAATGAATCTCGACGGTATCGTTAAAACGAGAGAGCGCCTTAGAGAAACTCTATCTCTCCGCTGTGTGACGGAAACACTAGAGCGATATCTCGCGTTCGTTTCTCGCTGTGTATAGACGTCAAAACGATCGTCATCGTCGCACGGGATCGTCAAGAAAGAGTTCGAGCCGCGCGATCATTTACATAATGGATTATTAAATACTCCCGGATAATAGCGTATAAATATCGATAAAGAATATATATATATATATATGTAATATATACAATATTTATATATATTGTATAGCCGAACTACGAACATTGCCTTTCTATATACTTTTAACTGTTTCGTGCGCCTCATCTTCCTGCGCCTCCGTCTCCGACGCATGAATAATTCATCTCGTGAATTATTCATGCAAAGAGTACTTAGTCTTCGTAATACACATTCCGCTTAATACACACGATGCGATTTTGTTATTTGCGAGTCGCGTTAAGTGGTTGAAACGATCTCCTCGGCGTTCGGCTGTGATGGATTCCGCTTCCACGTTTTCACGATTGAGAGTCACGCGGTTTTCTCGCGCCCGTAAAGATTATACACATTCTTCTTTCCAATGAATGCCGCCGTTTATTTGCTATAAACATATTGCCCATTTGCTTTTTCGAACTCGTTCGCCGACGAAAGAAGCGACGTTCGACGAAAGCGTTTTTCTTTGACGCAGTTATAAACGTTTCCGGTTCTTAATCGCCGTCTTCCGTTTCTTGCGGACTTTCCAGCCAGGATCTGTTGACGGTATGCCGGGAATTGAACCTCGAGAATTCGGTGGAGGAATTGATGCGGGAATTGGGCGCGGACGAGCACGGTCGCATTTCCTATCAAGAGTTCCTCAGGCGACGTCTGGCCCTGCGACCGGAAATCGAGGCGCTGAGAGCGGGCAAACGACGGGGCAGTCCGCATCACACGCACACACCGGAATATCTTCCCACAAGCAGCGATAACAGTCTCGGTAAGCGCTACTTTGTTACAAGATCGCACGAATTTTCCCGGACAAATTTTCTCTTTTCCGTTTTCGGCGACGAAAAATTTCAATGAGAATAAACGAAAATGTCGTTGTGAAGCAAATGAAAAATGCATCCAAAAAATCGCGGAATATCTCGCAACGAATGATAATATATATATATCCGGCGATGATATCTAGCGTGTGCGGTAGCGGCGTTGCGTGTCGAGGGAAAATTATAGAGCGCGAGCTATTTGCTCGAAATTGGTGATTGATCGAACAACGAATATCAGATGATAGCGGAAATACTGCAGCGGGCATTTGTAATATTCTCCGGCCAGAGAGAGAGAGAGAGAGATGGCTCGCGTATAACCGAATGTGATACGCGAGATCGACGAGTGAATTGGAAATGACGACTTGAACGATATTGCGCCGCTCGCTTCCATTTTCTCGCTGCTCGCCGCTACTGGCGCACGTAAATCTTCATTGCGTGCGGTAAATATTCGGAAAAATCACTTTTCTCACCAATAATTTCGCACTATTTTTTCAAAAAAAAACTTCACTCGAGACAATCTAACATGTGTTTCGACAAACTTCTCTTGTGCGTGTGTGCGATTTCAATTTTCCATGTAAATACGAGATACTGCAATTTCCAACTTCAGGAACCGTTTCGGGACGACATGAAAGTTGGGAATTCGACAGTGGTGCTCGTGATTTGTCGCCGGAACCTCACAGTCTTCAGAAATTGGTGGAGGCAGCCGCCGGCGGGACGGGAAATATGCTGGACCTCGCGAATAAGGTAAGTCGCCACGAGAGATTTATCTTCCCCCGATGAGACAATTATATCGAAATGTCCGATTAATCTTTCTCGATATTAGTTCCAATAACTATATATCTTCGACGGTTGCTCGCGTGATCGCTTGGCGAACGTATCTCACTGTTATAATCTCTGATGAGAAACATCTTTATCTATTATAAATCCTGCGTATCGACAGGAAAAAAGAACTCTTGCGTTAAGTGCAACATCTGAACTTTAAAAAGACTCTTTGTCACGTGATAATTATCGCAATATAAGAAAAGTTAAAAAACAAATTGCCGATAAATATCGACAGTGGTTGAATAAGTGCGAAAAGAATTCGAAAGAGATCGTAAAATTCTTATGTATCAGCTGATAAAACTCTCCGAGAAAGAGAGAAGAACTCTCTTCTCTGTACTTGTTTAATACACAACACTCGCGACGATGATGAAAAGTCAACGAGATGCGCAATTACCCAAGGCAAATTGTCTTTGCATGCCGATAATCCTCGGTTTTCCTTGGCGGAGGAGAGCGATCTCTCTCGTCCGCTTAACTCCCTCATCTCCTTCGCGTCCGTGGCTCTCTCTATTATTTTCCCTCCTCGTATCTTGAGTTCGCGCCTGGGAATTTCTTTGTCAGCCGCAATTAACCACGATACCACCGAGGCGCGGTATGCCGTCGTGGAAGACGCGCGCGGCGCAAGACGTGCAATTTCTGCATTCCCTGCTTTTCCCCCGTTCGCGGCTTGTTTCGAGATCGCGCTCGGTTCGCCAGAATCGGTATCGTATTACACGCCGGAGAGATTAATAAATCGATATTTTATTATTCACGGTATGTCTCAAATTCAAATTGTAAAATACATCAAATAACAATTTCAAACTTCGAAAAACAAACTGTTTAGCTATTGCGTTATTATTAAACGTTTAAATGACAATTTGCAGAAAAAAGAACACACGTGTAATCTCTTTATAGGTCAAGCAGATGTCAACTTGGAAGACAGATAAATTTCGATTAAAATTTTCGCATTCGTGTGCGAAGGCGTAAGTTTTGTCAACACATAAAAAAAAAACTATGAAATAAGGCCGATACGAGCCGTTCCTAGGATGTTGTGCATAAACAAATATATATGTATATACATATATGTGAAATTGACGTGTAAATTTTTTACACGTGAGTTTTGGCATGGAAAGCCGGAGATTCCAGGTTTGACTCCTGGCCGAGGAGTTTTTTTCGCAATATTTTAATTATTAGTTAGGGGGGTATTCGGAGACTATCATATATGAGATGCAAACCAAGCATCCTATATGAATTTTAGAATTAAAATTTCAATTCAAAACTTACGTGTAAAAAATTTACACGTCAATTTCACACATATATGTATAACATATATATTTGTTTCTGCACAACATCCTAGGAACGGCTCGTATCGGCCTTATTTCATAGTTTAATTTTCACGAGCCTAAAAGTTTATTCGTTTGAAAAAAAAAAAAACTTTCGCGTTTTATTACAACAAGCTGTCATCCGGCTCGCTCTTGACGAAAAAAATTCCCGTATCTCGGGGAAACGTCCGGCTCCGCGGGTGATTCCGGGCGTTTGCGATCGCGCACGCGGTCTCTCATCTCGAGAGTCAGTCGGTGCAACTGCAGTATATAGAAGGAGAAATAAAAGCGCGGAATATGTATATACCGACCGAATTCCGAGGTTATCGCGATTTCTCGCGAAAGAGCTCCTCCGCGTTCCCTCCGCGCGTTTCGAGGAACGAGAGCAACGGGAGAACAGAAGGAGGATGGTTCGGGGAAGAAAAAAAAAGAAAAAAAAAAGAACGCGCGCGCCGTTTACTGCCTATAAATAACCGTTATTACGCTCCGCATTACGGCATCGAAAAAGCGAGAAAGCAGCAGCAAACTTTGACTGCCAGAAGAATATTACACGCGAAACGCAAAAGAACTCACTGGGAAGCCATTTTACAAAGCGCGATATATTGTATATATGTAGAGGAGCAATAATTTTTTTTTTTTTTTTTACATAAAACATACGGCACGTAAAACTCTTCTCCGCGAAAATTTACGAAGAAATATTTCATATATTTAGTTTAACGCGCGCGTAGTTTCAGTTTTATTCGTTTTTTAAGAGAAACAACGTCGAGAACTCACTCATCCCGGATGGTGTTTTTCTTCCCTTTTATCGTAGTCGTCGTCGTCGTCGTTCGTAGTCTGCGAATGTGCGGCGAAGAAAGCTTTTGCGCGTCGCGCGTTACACCGACGACGACGACGACGACGGCGTCGGCAGGATGTCCGTTTTCCGGCAAAACGCAGCAGCAAATATGCAGAATCTTAGGCCGCCCCGCTTTACCTATGCAACCGCATTTTCTCGCGGAGAAAACGCTGTACGTTCGACCCCGCGTGTACGTTGTGAAACGTTGAGAATTTCCATAGAAATGGAGAAATCGCGGGGGATGTGTACAGACTCTCGAGACGAGAATAAACATAGCATATGGGCGTTAATTCTCTTCGTTACACTCCCGGCGAGAAGTCCCGAGTCTGCACCGCGAAATGATTACACTCTAATGCGCAAACGGGAGGATCTGCGTGACAGTTTCGCGTGCGGAATTAGTCCGCGCGTATACATGTGTATCGGTTGCTTTGAGACCTCAAGATTTGGCTGGTGCAGATTCGTAAGACGAGGTCTGTGCCTTGGAAAAATGGAGGATTATACACACGTCACGTGTCCGAGATATACGTAACACAAGTAATTAATAGGTTTGTTTTTTTTTTTCCTGAACTGGCTACACTGGTTCAGAGTCTATCTTTTGTTACACATATTAGAAGGAAAAAGATAAACTCTGTGAACTAGTGTTTAGCCAGTTCAGGGAAAAAAAACAGACCTAATTACCAACGCGGTGCGATACTCTATCGAAGTAAAAATGAAGTTAGTTAAGGCATTGAATTAATTTAGATATAAATAAGTATAATTAATAATATACATGTCTTTAAACTCTCTACATTTAGAAATCTCTTTGAAACGCGGAAAGTATACGACCAATTTTAGTTTGGAATATCAAAGCGCGCACACACAAGCAATCCTTCATACGTCTTAACTCTCGACTTTTTTCTTGTATGTGAGGTAATAATAATGGACGGACGATTTTACTGCCTGTGTTATGCGACGTCCGTAAGAGATGCATTGCAGTTAATATTCCGTAATGGTAACAAAGTGGCCGTAAAAAAAAAAAAAAGAAGAAGAAGAAAGCGTTACAGTCGGTCTTCCACGGAAGGGGACAGATTGTTATCAGAGCGTGCAGAGAAGGATGCGCTTGGCTCGTAAAAAAAAAGAAAAAGAGAGGGCCATGCGATTGGCGCGGAGACCACCGTACGAGACTGAGTGTAATATAACGTCTGCAATAAGATTCCGTAATTTGTCTCCCAAACAAAACAACCCTGCGAGCGATTCGAACGCACGATATAAACCGATTGGAGCCGTTTCTGGTTCGGTCGGAATCTTCGTTTTCCCGAAAATGGGAAATATTTCCGCCCGGAACAGTGTTTTTCTAGGACGTCCCCGATCGTTATTTTCCATCGCGACGCCCACGTTCTTTTTCCCGAGGATATTTACTTCTTCCCCTCTCGTCGTCGTCGTCGTCTCGAGAATTTCATACCTCGTCGTCGTCGTCGTCTTCTTCTCGCGCGAGTTTCCCGCTATGAATTCCCGTGATACGCTCGCGTGACGCAATAAACGCCGTACGCTCGGTGGTGCCATAAAATGCGTTAAATTGCGCCGATGCGTCAACAGGTGTGAGAATCACGCGCGGAAATAAATAAAAAAAAAATCGCGCGGAGTTCGAACAATAATAAGCGCAAGCTTATAATAACCCGAGACCCAAATTGCACGTACAAGTAACGATAATTGCGATTTTTTTATCGCTGTGATATATATCGATATATCGCTGTTTTGATTCCGTTTCACGGTACGGACGCATACGGTACCGTACCGTAAGCCTCTTTCCGCGAGATTGTAAAAAATATACTCGCGTGACGATCGCGCAAGAGGCGCGCGGGAGGCTGCTTGCCGCTAATTAATGTCTTGTTTTTCATCGAGCGGCGTTTCGGACGTCACGCTCCGCTTGGCGTGTCGACATTTATAATCATGTAGAGCTGACGAGTGCGAACACAGCCGGGGAGGGGGGGGGACAGAATGTAGATCGGAGAGATAAATAGATCGGCAGGTTCTTTTTCTTCTTCTTCTTCTTTCGCAAAACGCTGGAATTTTTGAGGACGCGGACGCGCGCAAGTCGCGCCGCAGACAAAAATCTCACAGTGTTTTTTTTTTTTTTTTTTTTTTTTCATTTCCCTCTCGCGGGAAGGCGCTCCGCGCCGTTGTCGTTAATCGAGAAATTAGCGAAGTTAATTAAGAAGCCGCGCCCAGACCGTCCCGCCCACATAATTACACTAATACAATCGCGCGACGCGCGACCTCGGCCGTTCTTTCGGTTCCTCTGGCGGCTCTCCTCTCTTTTTTTTCGCATTTTCTCATCTTCACGTCCTTTGACCCGCTCGTCTCGACTCGGCGTCAGAAATGGGAAAATCGCGCGACACTTCTTCATCGTGTACGTATATATATTCATCTTCATTGTTCCCGGATTTCATTATTTATTTGTGCCTGAAGATGACGGCCCAATGATGATTTATTGGACTCGCGAGACTGATAGTTTGTCGCGGATGTGAGCGGTTCTCATATATATATATATACATCGCTCGCGTCGCCACGCACTACGGTACGATACCGCAACGTGATGTTTTTTTCTTTCTCTCTCTCTCTCTCGTGACGCGCGTGTCTTAACGAGTTACGAGTTAAAAAGAACTCACGAGCAGGCACTTGCGGCGATCCTAATAATTTTGCCTAAGTGTCGCTATTCGGTTAACCGCTATAGTAATCTTCTCGCGGCCACGATCAGCCGCCGCGCGTGGTGTGCGCGTACATATACTGATGTGTGTGTTGTTGCCGGTAATAGTCACGTTCACTCTTCCTCTGTGATTATGTCAGCTGCGGGTTCTTGTCGCTTCACCTTAAAGGGCATCCGTTCTCAGGATGTAATGGATTCGTTTTATCTTAACCGTTCTATCGCTCGGTGCTCGCCCGAGCAAACACGAGCTTTTTCTCGGACGAGCAGCAGCAGCAGCAGTGCAGTTTCCGCTATCGGTCCCGCAATCGACCAAGTGATACAAGCTCTCTGATGCGGCTGCTCATAATGTACGTAATAAATATAAGACGAGTTTCAGTCAGAAGATAAAACAATCTTCAAATATCTTAATAAAAAATTTAATACGTACGAATGTGTAACGACGTGTTTTTTTAAGGGTAAGTATGTAAATTAAGCCTCTGCATACGTGAGTCTCACTCGAAAAATTTCAAACCGACGTGTCTCTGGTATAAAGATTTTTTTTTTTTTTTTTTTTTTTTTTTTTAACATATCTTTGAAATTACTAGAGATTTTTTTTGATTTGTTGGTTTTTTTATTGGCGCAGAATTGTTCAAACTTTTGATTAAAAAAAAAGAACAAAAATGAAATCAGTCTTTCGCGGAGATATTCGATTTTAAAGTCTGCATGGGTGTTAACGCAGATTCAGTCTGCATTATTAGTCGTCATTTTTGGAGTCTGTATGCAAAGGGTTAGATACGTGAAATATACAAAACTGAAAGAAAGTTTGCCAACGTAGAAAAGGGTTGAATAACATGTACAGACATTTAAGATTTGCGAATTTGGTTCGCCGCTAAACAATTTTTTGGCAAACTCGCGCCTTAGTTTTATCGCTTAAATTCGCGGCGCTTATAAGCACGCTAACGGACAGGTCAGTAGGCTTTATTAGACCCTTCCCAACCCCGTGAAACTTGCGGCAACTGCATTAACGTGCCACCCACAACGGCACGGTATCATGCACCGCGAGCGAGCGTGCGGGGATAGATAACTGCAGCCGCGGAGCTTTCGGTGCAACGAGCCGGATCGGCAGCGCTCGGTGGCGCTCGGTCGCCCTCGGCTAGCGCCTCCTCGAACACCTTCAGGGTGTAGGAGAAACCGAACGCGGTGGTTCGGTAGTCCGTCCGGTTCAGTCTGTCACTGAACGTCTTGGTGCTCGTCTCTTGGTTTTTGTTATTGCGTGTCTCGATTCCGCATCTCGTTTTTCCATCTCGATTCACGATGTCTCCGCGCGAACAGTGACCGTTGTCGATCGGCGTGCGGTGAATGTACGAAGGCCGAACGTATTCGTCCACTTGACTCGATTTTCGAGGAAGTAAAAGACATAAGATCATTGTAAGACCATCCTCGCAAAATTAATTTAGAGTCAAATTGTTTAATTAACGCGAAAAAACTCGTCACGAGAGATGTCGATCCAAGTACGCACGCGCGATTTATTCTGCAGCTCGCTCGAGGATTTCTAATTTCCGTAAGGTGTTACAAGTTTCGGGGAAGGAGAGGGAGGGAAGGCGAGATTCTGGGCCACGAGAGACAGAGGATCGTAGCGCAGTTAGTTGTGTGTTGTTACAGAACTGACCTCGTAAAAAACAATCGATGCAAAGGCAATTACGACACCAACGCGAATCGCGCCGCATCGCGACGTTATCATCCTACCTTTTATATTCCGGCGTACATAGATACAAACCGCTATATAGATATATATAGATATATATATATGTATATACGATTTGCCGTGTGGTTGTTTCCCTCTCTCCGCAATCGACTCTGCAAGCTCCTTCCGCCAATAATTTTTCTGCCGTTTTGTTAGAGCCGTAATATCAACTTTCCTTATAGCGACTCCCATAAATTCTATTTTACGTAACACTTTACGCGTATGTATTTCAGGATCGATTCCTTTTACGTGTATCTCTCTCTCTCTTCCGGTTCGCGAAGAATGTTGAATAAAAATTTAGTGGATGCGTCTGAAAGAAACGCAACGTTATATGGCATCGCGGAAGCGCAACTCGCGGGGAGAACTTTTACGAGGACTGTAAAGTCCTCGCGGCCGTAACCCCTTCTTCCCGGGTGTCCCATCGCGTTCGGAAAGGGGCGAGATTTACGGGCGGGAGATGGAGTTATACGACCGAGAGAGAGAGAGCCGCGGAGTTGTGAGTAGTCACGTGCGTGTAAGTTGCGCCCGTCTAATTAGGTGATAGGAAATCACGATTAATGATAGCGGCGGCTAATGAAACGCGGCCATTAGAGGCGAGCGCAACGACTTACATTAACGGGCGACGGGTGTAATGTAAAGTCGCGTAAAATTTATATATATATATATATATTACGTTGCGCCGTACATACCATCCGCCATTAAATCGTCAATGGCTTCGAGCAATAATTGATACAAAGATCGAGCGATTAAACGGGAATATTGTCGGCGCGCCACGCCGGTTGCAGCGCGCGCGGCATACAAGCGCACAAGGCGTGTGTACAAGGGACGACGACGGTTTGCGCATCAAGTGTGCTACTTTCTTCGAGGCGTAACCGAGGCCGGTAATATATTTCTTGCGTGCATAAACTTTGGCGTGACGCCGGCAAAAGCGATACGCTTGCATTATTCTTTTTACGGCGCATAAGTGACGCGTTAATGGCCGTCCCTTCGTACGTACGTCTCTTCGTAATTGAGATTGGCTCGTGGAACGGCACGAAAACAAGGCAGCCACAAGGCCAAAGCATATTGAAGCCGGCTAATGCATCGCTCGCTTGCTCGCGCGCTCGTCCGCTTTTCCATATCGCACGCGCAATATTTTTCCTTTCGTTGGCGCGCCGCCAAAGAGCACCGTGGGGACCCACCGTGACGACGACGACGACGATTCGAAACAATGCGATTCATTTAAACTTCCATTGCATTCGCGTGCCACCCGGTATATATCAAGCTGCCGGCGCCGTCAAGCTCGCGGCGCCGCTCGGCGCCATCCCGTCCGTGCGCGTTCGTCCGACTATAATAGAGCTTGACTACTAGAGAAGAGAGAAACCGGCTGGCCTGCTCCGCACGAAACTCTCGCGAAAGCTTCCTTCCCGTCATTATTTCCGGCATCGATCAGCGGAGAGACTCTCGACGAGGCAACCGCGCTTTCAGACATATTGCTCGCGAACAGAAATTGATTGCAGTTTGTTGAGTCAACTTTAGCAATTAAAGATTATTGCACGAAGAGACTGTGTGTGTGTGTGGTTTCTTGCGGGGTAAAATTTTGAAAAGTTAAGAACATTAATCAAAAGTTGTGATCAACACTCTCTAATATCTCTCTTATCGCACGGAACTGGTAATACACCTGGAGCGCGCTTCGCTTTTTCTTCGTTATCACAAGACAATCTAATCAGTATAACAAGAGAGTCTCTTAACGACGGGATTACGTGGCTAAATATTTTCGCTAAGAACAGTTTTTTTTCTTAGTTGCAATATTTTATCGCGTTTATTATAAACTTGGACATTACGACACACACACACGTATTTATGTCGTTTAGATATTTATTTATAGACCTTTTACTTTCTCGCGCACGTTAAAATATAGCGAGCGAGGAAAATATCATCGCGATATCGATTGCGCGCGAGCGATAAGGTTGCGCGATATTTGACGCATTGAGCGCGCAGAGAGATCGCAGATAAACGACTCGCGTCGTTACGCTACTATGTTTTTACCGCGGGTTGCCGGGCAATGCGTATATGCGGCGGTGACACATTTACGTACGCGATGAGCGTTCGTTCTCTCTAATCGCGACGTCGAGTCGTCTCTCTCTCACGGAATAATCGCGCTCGATCCTACGGTTACGCATCGCCGATTCCTGTATCGGAATCGACGGATAATAAATTACTTGTCGCGCGTATATATCGCGCGCTGTCCGCCACGTCGCTGATTACGCGTCGCGCTTTGATTGGAAATTCCATCGTCGTGGCGCGAATCCACGACAGAAAGAAATTGACTAATTACCGGTGTTCGTTCGATCTGAACTGAAAAGAATTCGCTTTGTAGATGTACGGAAATGTCGGGTGAATCTCGAACGCGCGCGGGGATGTCGTATCTCCGGCTTCTCGTTACGTTTTCCAATTCTTTGATCAATTTGCGGTTCGATTTTAGAGGAGCTTGGATGCTCCTCCCGTTGCGGCCTCCGCAAATTTGCTCGTGTCGGAGAAACATGTGCGTGACGCGCGTTTCACGAATCCGAAGAAGACGCCTTGACCCTCTGCGGCGCGTGCAGGACTCTGAGTCCTCGCGGCAATCCGTTAAATTGATCGCGCGTGCCATTAATAAACGACCGCGTAAACGTTCGAGCGTTAAAGTTGCGCGGTTGTAATGAGCAGGAATTTTCGTCTGACCGCTCTTCGCTCCTTTGTAGAAAAGCGATCGAACCGAGTGATTTCAGGAGATCGGTAACGAGTTTAACAAACTAGTTTTCTCCTTGCGAGAGAGAGAGAAAGAGAGAGAAAGAGACGCGTTGTCCTTCCGCGTTCTTCACTCGCGAGAAGGTGAGAAAGAGAGGAAAGAGATGGAAAGGGAGTTCCGCTGCGCGTACACGTGCGCTTCTTCTTTTTCTTCTCTTCCTTTCTTTTGAAAAAAAAAAAAGAAAAACAAGAAAAAAGAAGCTGCGAAGGTGCGCGCTACGGAAGGGACGGAAATTGAGAGATCCAATGAGACGAAGCCAGAAAGGTGGAAGGGAGGGGGGGAACTTTCTTTCTCCGGGTTCTTTGATGGGCTTTTTGCAGTTCGTGCCCCCGCCGGTCTCGGAAAAAGAGGCTCCTCGCGGGGCCACGCGAGCGTCGCGCAATTAAAGAAAGGCACTCCGACTGCTCCTTGTTCAAGAAAGGACCACTTAGCGATGCGATAAGCGCTACGCACGCGGAACGTAACGCGCTCGTACATTTTATAAATCGATTACACCCTCGTTTTCCGGAGAAACGATAGCTTTTTTCTCTCTTTCTCTCTTATTCGCGGACTTAAAAAAAAAAGAGAGAAGAACGCGTTTATTGAAATTGCACGGGCAATATGTAAACTCCTCAAATCGGTTATGCGAAACCCGCGTACAACATGCGCCGCTTAATTACGCGCGCGCGCGCGTATCGTTGCGCGATTATGCGGATATTATTTGCGCAGGCACGCGGAAATTATTTATTATTTCCTATCCTTCCTTAATTGTGCGCTTTTTGCGACGTTATTAATAAACGCGCATCGCCACTCCGAATGGCGCACGGTATTTGCATGGTATTTAATTACTAACAAACACAGAATGCGGAATATATATAGCCGCGGATTGTGTCGTCGCGCGCGCGCGCGCGCATGAAAGTTTATCTGCTCGCACGTACACACATTCCCTTATGTTGCACGTGCACGCGTCGTAGTGCCACACACATATGTTCTACATACTAATTACTCATATAATATCCAACCGTGTCGCACCCCTTCGTGCAAACCCTTGCCGCGAACTGCGACCCGCGTGCGTGAATCACGCGGCGATTACGCGCGTCTCGTTCATTCTCCCCTTTCGTTGATTTTCGACGTTAACAGGACGAAATTTTATCTTCGTCTCGAGTTTTTTTTAATATATAAAATTTCATATTTGTAGAATTTGTAAATGCAGAATAGATCTTGACACAAAAAGAAAAGTTTTGCTATTATATGGCAAAGAAAAATTGGAATCTATTGAATTTTTGTCTCATTAACAAAATGTCTTGTTAACACAACAAAACATTTTGTTGACAAAACAATTATCTCAATAAGTTTATCAAATTTTTCTTTGATCGTACAATAATCAATCATCATATAATAACTTATTTCTAGGAAATTTTTGTGCATTGAAGATTTTTTTTTTAGAATCGCAAAATCTCGAATTTATATTTTTAAATATTTTTCCCAATAATTGATAAAAATAACGACCGACAAACAGACATTAAATACACTTTTCCTCGTGTTTAAATCTTGTTATTCGATTTATTTTTTCAATGCTCTCAATCTTTAATAGCCCTGTTTCTCGTATCGGTCCTTACTCTGTATTTTAAATTAAATTGTCTTCTATATCAGGAAAAATTGCGGCGACTTCAGCAGACGTCTAGTGCATTTATCGAGGGTTTGTTAAATCCCTTACTCTGTGTGTGTGTATATATATGTATATATACACTCGCATCTGCGATAGCGCAAATCGCCTGCAATTAACGTCATCCGCCGGCCCGCTCTTTCCCTAAGTTCGTGCGGTTTTCTCGCTATACCACCGTGAGTAATTAACTCGTTTAATTAACGGAGCTGCGCGGCCGATAAGAGCGGTGACATTGCGACTCTCATTACCTGCCACGGAATTTCATCGCGCCGCTCGCGACGAACTTTTATTTCCGCGTGCGATGCTGAATTACGTTTAGGAACGCACATCTGCCGAGAACATTGTACATCATCCGTTCTTTTCCCTCGTATTTTTTCTCTGTTTTTCCACAATCTCCGATATTCACTGAGAAAATTGTCTTGTAGTTCGCGCGATTAGATAAACGCGTCTTTTATATTATGCATTATCTCGTTGCAAAATACATTTGTCCGCGTTGCGTTTTATACGGTCGCGAACCTACCACCGATGATTGATCCTTTTTTTTCTTTCACGAGCAATTTAAAACTTTTATTTACCTCCCGTAGTAGTTTTATTAAAGCTTCATTCAGTTTAATGAGATGCAAAACCCCAGCGCTGAATTAATGATTGGAAAGTTCGCCGTCGCGCATTTTCGAGATGTTGCGCTCATCCCGCGCGCGGTTTCTCATCGCGCGCAACGTGGGCTTGAATAGTTAAATAGTAATTAATGACGATATGGACCAAGGAGAAAGAGAGAGAGAGAGAGAGATCCCGGCGACTACTACTTAAGGCCAATGCAAACTCGATTACGCACAACGCTTCGCGAATCCTCCCGTGGGCGTTCGTCGCGAGGACAAACACACAAGCGCGCAGTGGGTAGACGGATGATTTATTAAATTCCCGTTCCTGTCATCGGCATTTTTAATAAGAACATACGTTCGACGCCCACGCCTTTGTCGAGTTTAACTGACCTCTCTGCAATTCCGTGAATTTCTTCTTCGCGAAATAATATTCGCGAAATAAATATTATATTTTGCGCAAAGGGGAAATTTATGCAAAACAAAAAATTATGCAAAAAACTCCGGGAAAATTGTTTTTTCGAACGAAACGAGTAATTGCCAAGTTGAGTTATCCGAGATTGCGGAGAAGCGTCGTTCGGGCTTCATCCTTGGACGAACTTCCGACCAACTTTAATGAGCTTCAGCGTGAAGAAAGGGTTAATCGAAGTCGCGACGCCGCCGCGGCTTGCCGCGTTTCTTGCAGCGCGGGGATTAAGGCCGGGGGGAGTTTCCGTATCTACTTTCAGCCCGACCGACGACGTGCGTCGTTAAAACTCGCGAGCGCGCGCTCGTTACTTAGCCGATTTTTATCGGGGGACTTTTCATCCGCCATCCGCGATCCAGTTTCGCGCTCGTCGGAAAATCCACCCTCCAGCTCCTCCTCCGCGGTAGTTTACATTGCACTGTGCGCGCGGGATGTGTTTGCGCGCGGAAGATTTATGGGCGTCTCGCCATTCGGGCGAACGTTGCTTGACTCTCGAGGAATATATATTCCTCGAAGGAATATATACGTAGGAACAACAACGTAACGGGAGCGAAATTAGGTTGCCGCTGTCGGATCGAGAAGAAGGGTTGTTTTCCGAAGTTTCCGCATCGCCTCTCCGTGTCTCGCATACCGCAGTTTTTCCTCTTCTCATGACACACGAAGGAAGAAAGGAAAAAGGAAGGAAGGAAGGAATGTTTTCTCGTTGGCCCAGTATCGCGGAAAGATGTAACATAAACCGGTCACGTCGACGCGAAGTCTTGTAAATGAAAGAGGAAAAAAGTTCACATCGATCGCCGCGCGTTTTCGCGCACACACATACACGCGCGCGCGCGCGCTGTTGCCATTGGCGGAAATAATACATTCGCGACAGGGAATAAAAGAAGATAGATCGCATTTAAATTTTAAAAACGTGATCTCACGGTGTTACAAAACGTAAAAAAACCGTATTAAAATCGCTAAATATTTTAGTTGTTTATGGCGAGAATTCGATTGGTTTTTTTTTCTTTTTCAAGAAAAGTTTTTAACGTCCCGAATTAATCCAGAATAACGCACCGCACGGTTTCGCTATTGCATAATTAACGAGCAATGCAACGTGCAGCGGCGAGCTCGTTAAGCGCCTCAAAAATTACGAAAGTGGGAGATTCCGGCATGGTCGTGGAGTGTCGCGTTTAAATAAATTGTGAATTCGCGGAACTCTCTCTCGCGCGCGGAACATTTGTCTGCCATATTTTTTACCGCATTTTTTTTTAGAATCTTTGAATCGAAAAAAATTCAAGAAAAGTAAAATGTTGCGCAATTTTCACATAACGTTTTAATCGAACTTACATCATCCGAACTTGTTCGCTCTTTGTGTGCGTTTAACATTTTAATCGGTTTTTAAAGCTGGCCAATATTCAAGCAGTGACTCAATAAATTGTTTTGGAAACAAGTTGATTGAACGAGAGACGATTGATAAGTATCCGAAATGACGCAGCGAAAATTCTATCGAAAGATGCGACATTTGTCAACAACAATGTGATACTACCGTCGTTCTATCGTCTCGGATACTTTATATTTCAATTGCCTCTCGTTTAAAAAACACACATTGTTAGATCATGTGCGATGTGAACTGGTGGGCGCGAGCGAAAAGTATATATTACGTAGTCAAAATAGAAGGACACTCGATCAATATCGCATGTGCGAAATGTTTCGTATCGATGTAACAGCCGATACAATAGCGAGTTGAATAACGTGTGGCGTATCTGTCTGTTAAATCTATTTATAGTTGCAAATCGATACTTTCGGCGGTTTCTCACCGAATCATGCGCGATTTTATTTTATACGCGCGTATAAATTTCTCTCTCGCAAGTTCATCTGGAAAATTATACTTTATTCGGTCGCGTAAACTCGGAAGCACATAACAGAGTATCGTTACTATATATTTATTTAATACGAAACTTTACTTGGATCGAATGTCTGTGACTCTTATTAACACACACATATACCACGCTCGCCGTGTAAATTCACATTGATTCGCAAAACCGACACGCGTTTAACAGCCTTCGTTGCTCATCAACGTCGCCGACTTCATCCTCGATTAAACAAACCTCGTTAGACATTCATTTTCGATCATTTTCTGCGCGTTTTCAGTCAATCGACAGACAGCGGGTCCCGCTATACATCTCGATCGCGAGTTCGGGGAGAATTTTTACCGCAACATCCGGTAACATCGAGCGCGCGTAATCCTGCACGCACGATCTCATACGAACGGATCGAACGGAAAAGTGCGAGATCAAAATAAATTAAGCGGGAATTGCAAAGAAGAAGAAGAAGAAGAAGGAGAAAAAAATATAGCAGCAAATCGACGAGCGGCGCTCATCTTCAATTGAGCGATCGGCGATCCGTGACGGTCTCGATCGCAATTGATCGGAGATTACATCGCGCGGAACGGCGTAAGATGCCTTCCTGAGAGAGGAGAGCAAGTTCTCAGTGCGTCTGGCGGAAGCAGAAGCAGCGCGCGGCTCAAGCGCTTCTCGGAATTCAACGTGGCGGGTTTCGCAGTAGCCGTAAACAATGGCTCGGCGGAGCCGCGCTACTACGTGGATCACCTGCATCACCACCATCGGCAGCACGTGCAGCTGCAGCAGCAGCAGCAGCAACATCCACAGCAGCAACAATTATCGCCGCGCTACCCGGTGCAGATGCTTTCCGGTCACGTGGCAGCCTTGGCCTCCGCGAAGGAGGCCGTGTTGGAGCCGCCGCCGCGTCGCGACGATCTCGTCTACGTTCATTGTGCGACCACGGAGGACGAGGCGGCCGCCGAGGACGAGGAGGAAGAGCCCAGAGGGCTCACCAGGTCTAGGTCGTGGCTCTGCTGCCCTTCTGATCGCCGCGCCGATAAGACCGTGCCCATACAGGTCGAGATCGATAACAAGGACAAGCAAAATGCAGTAAGTTTGGAGAAAGAGAGCGAGAAGAAACAAAAACGGGCGACAAAACAAAAGAGCTATTATTCAGAAACGGAAACTCGTGATGCAGACCCGCGCATTCGCGTGTTGTAAGCAGAGAAAGAAAAAAAAATCTAGAACACGAGTCTTTCTAAAGCGACATTATTAAAAGTAAAAAATCTTTGGAAATTAGGACAATGGAACCTTGCAATTTAGTTTAAAGAAAGTGATATTGTACTAATTAGTATTGTCTATATATTTTCTTAAAGTAAATTTTTAGAAATCTCTCTAATGACTTATTCCACGTGTGTTTTCATACGCATATTTGCAAAAGAAAGAATATTTTTCTAAATTTCTGTTATCGCATATCTCATTTTTAAGATACTTCTCGATTGTTGTCGTATAAAAACGCGCGAGAAATACTTCGATAAATCACGCGTGTCGAATAAATTTTTCGCGCGATAAGGTTCTCTTAAATTTTCATTGTTTCGAAAAAACAAAAAGAGTTCAAACTTCCTGGATGCTGCTCCTGGTATTTGTCGCGAAAATTCGCGGGATTCGGTGGCTGATTTATATCGCCGGGGGCGCGCGGCGTCCGCGCGGAGCTGACTTTTTCCACTTACACTCGCGGGATATGTGACGTCGACCGCGGCGTGTTGCGCGTCGCCAGGAAAACCTGTCGACAAACGACTCGATACGGCAGCACACCGGCATTGCTCTTTTGAGGCTTTTCTCTCAGCCGCTTTGCAGCCGCGACGATAAATCACCGCTGCCGCCGCCGCCGCCGTCAGTCATACAAACGAAAACACAAAAGAACTCTTACTCGATAAATTGCACGTCAGTCATAATGAGAGAGCCGGACAAATCCAAACCAAGCTTTTGACTATTCGCGAATAATGAATTTCGCGGTGCTCTTCGGGAATTGATATTCGCGGCTGGAAACTTTACATCTCGCATTTTGCGCCGTATCGATTTCGTGGTTTTTTTTTTTTTTTTTTTTTTTTTTTTAATTACAAGCTATACAATAAAGCTTACATTTATTGCATAAGCGATGGTTGTGCAGTTTCAGAAAGAGTTGCGAAGAAGTTTGCCGCAAAAAATCGTCCAACAAGTCTTGGCGGTCTATATATATTGCGCGTAAAGTTTCTTAAATTTCGAAAGTTCTAAATGGAAAGGAATATCTTCGCGCGATTTACGAGCGCGGAAACTTTGGTAACTTACTCTCTTTTACGCAATTTCGCCGTAATACGAACGTAGATGAACCGTTCGTCCCTCCCACATAGTTTAGTTCGGTATTTATGACGCGTATCTCGAAATATCGAACCTCGTTCTCTCCTCGTTGTCTCTCTGCGGAGACGTGCGCGTTTCGCTTTTCGGCATCCTTGGCTCTTCGGCAGGATTCTTTTGGACTAATCTCAAGGCCGGCTGAGGAAACTTCCATCTCCTATTTTTTTTTTTCCCCCGGCAAGAAAACGCAACTTCGCGGAAATTACTTCGAGATATCCGATAAAACGAGTCGTCGCTGGCAGTAAATATCATTTGAAACAATTACAGTACCGGGAACATTTTTATAGATTAGTTACCTTATTATATTACTTTCCCAAGACAGTTTTACGAAAATAGAACATACAATTTGTGATGTAAAATTAACTCCGGACAATTAATTAATGTCCGAGCAATTCTTGAAAATGAGAGAAAGTCTTATTAACTATTTAGAATTTCTAAAAAATATATCAAAACTAATGTTATTTCCTTTATATAGAATGTTGAATAAAGTCCCATGAATTTTTACAGAGTTTTTGCAACGTTTTAACGTTAAGTAAAAAAATCGCGTCGGACATAAATGTCCAGGGTTTACAGGATTACGTACCTAAAAAAAAACGTTTAAAAAATTAAGATTAAATTGTTTAGATCACATTGACGTCGAGTGTTGTACTTGATGATGTTCCATTTTGATATTACGCGATGTTTAACCCTTTTAGTGCCGAACGACGATATATCGTCGTTCGCTACACTTGCGAAAAATGCCAACGACGATATATCGTTGCGCATGCGTTGGCGCCTTATTATACGCATCACGAGAGATCTGTATCTCAAAATAACTTTGTAAAACGTTTTAAATGGTTCAAATTTGTTTCAACACAATTGAAAAAATTGTTTATTAGATTCAACTTGTTGTTATATTCTATGCTGGTTGGTGCCGAGGCTCTGTATACGCTGAAGCGATAAGGTAGAAACTCGACACGGGATAGTATTTCTTGGGACCGTAATCGCAATTTGTATATTATATTTCATACTATAAGTGACCTACATAAAATTGATCAAACAATGATTAGTGCAAATATTGTTTGTAGAAGAGAAACTTGTTTCTATGTTTTTCATCGTGGCTTATATTGCTGTTATTCATATGATTTTCAATAAGTATTGAAATACAATTGGCATTACATTACTCTCCCTTTCTTCCGCAATACGCTGCATTTTGAATTTTTTAAATATCATTTTTCTTAGTTTGGTTTTTGAGCTTTTTCCCAAACCTTATAGCAAATTTGTCAAATTCGTCCGGTTATCTTCGCATAGGCACCCGTTTTTCGCGCGGCACTAAAAGGGTTAAACATATAAGATGAAAATTGAAACGACTTAATTATAACAACGCGGTTATCGAGTTTCACGTGTGCGCGTTCGGGACCGAATGCGATGCGAGCGTAAATCGCGAGAGAGAAAAAAAGTGAGAGAAGCGCGCGGCGAGGAATTTCGCGCTCTGCGATCGCGGAAGCGATAAGCGGCGGCTGAACCGAGGAAGAGACATCGCGCGCCAAATTGCACGATGAGAGAGTTCTAACATTCTGTGTAATATATATATATAAGATCTTTGTCGCTCATACGTGGCTGGCAAAACACGCGTGAGCTGTGAAACTCGCGCAGACACCTACCGCGCATTCCATGCTGCGTTCCGTAGCTCGCACAATTGAGGCACTTGTCGGTGTACATCGCCGCGACGGCCCAAACAGGTCGCATACCGCGTGCGAACTTCACCCGGAGCATATTGGTAATGTTTATGACTCCGGCCTGACAACCAGATGAGTACACACATACGTTCGCGCGCGCGCACACACACACACACACACACACACACAAACACACTTGAGCTGACTGATAGACGCTAGAGCGCAATCTCATCGTTTACCAAAAGAGCTCGCGATAATTCGAGCAGAGGAGGAGAATCTCTCTTTCTTGGAAAATTCAAAGAGGAAATCAGCAAAGTGGAAATTTCAGGAATATAAACCGCTAACTTCGCAATAAGAAATCGAACAGTGGAGATTTTCTAGAAACTTGAAGTTAAAAAAAAAAATTAAAAATTGTTACATTAATATTTTTATAAATTACTATTGAATTTTTTACGACTTGTGTTGTTACGTCAGACGCAAATAATCACACAAATCACTTCGATTTCTTTGTGACGCGTTTTTCCGATCGAGAGAACACGAAACGAGATATGAACATGGTCTTTTTTACAGCGGGAGCGAAACACTTTGAGCGATTACGCATCGGAGTCAGAAACGCTTTGAATCTCGTATCAATACGATATCGCTCTCCCGCCCGGATAACGAAATGTTTCATTTCGTTCTTTTATTTTTATCGCTCTCGTCGCGGATCACTTTTTCTCTCGCGTATCTCGCTTACGCGACGTGACGTAAGACGTCGGTCTCGTTCGTACACACACCGTCGATGTAGGTTAATGGTGTATATATGGTCCACTGGTCTTTGTCGCCCTCCGGCTGATGCATAAAGTCATTTTTTTCCTCAGAAAAGAGTTACTCTCTGAGAAGAACATTATGCATTTCGATCGCAAGTGGATCGCGATTTTAAAGAAAATGCGACAACAATACGGCACATGTGCAAGTTCCGGCGAATCGTCGTCTATAAAACTGGCACAGCCGCTTCAGCATAACAAACAAAATCTACATAAATATTCAGCGCTCTTTTGTTGCTTTATTTTGGATTTTGTTGCTCGAACCATTTTGAAAAAACCGATGGCCTAGTTTAAAACCGAGGTTTTAAACTCGGCACAGCTACACGAAAATAAAATAAAAACGCAACAAAAATTAATTAAAAATCCTTTAATGTAAATTTGTAGCTAATTGGTTGCTTCTGTTTTACTTACGTAATTCCACTTCTAAAAAAACTTACTGTAAAATGTTATAAGTACACAAACGCAAGGATAAGAGTAAAGAGATTGTTACGGAATTTTGTTGCTCGGTCAGGTATTAAATCCTCCCTCGATTTAGCAAGTTGCTCGCTAAAACAAATTCTCATTATTTTCCAGTGAGAAATTTTTGATAATTTTAATTATTGTGTAACAGCTACTACGTATCGTCGAGAGATTGCAAAGTTATATAAAATTAAAGGTTACACACACAAAGAAGGAAAATTTATATTTAAACTAATTTGCGAATTTGTTCGAACGAACGATCGACGTGTCCGAAGGCGAGTTTAGTAATCGAATCTCTCGCTCCGTGACTTTACTCGCCGAATGAAACTGCGAACCGCTGGCCAGCCGTGCGGCCTTGTAATTGAATCCTTGATTGCTTTTTGTTTGAATTACACTCCGGTCGTCGTGTCCCCCGTGTTTGCGCTGGTCCCGACACACACACACCCCTGACCTTAACCGGAGAAGAGGAAGATCCTTTGTGAATGAAACATCGAAAATTGCGAAGCTTTGGTCCCGAGGACGCGCGGTTGCGTCAAACATTTCCTCGTTTCGTCACGGCTTCCGTAAAACGTTAAATACGCGAAATTTTTTTTACCCTTTTTTCTTTTCGGAACACAGTGTTTAAATATACGCAACAATGTAAATTTGCGGTATTTTTTTTTGCAACACTTTTTATTATACACAGAAAGTGCAAAGACATAAGTGAAGTATAAACATTTCGTTTCGAGTTTGCATATTTACGGCTTTTATCCGCATGTTGGTACCGGATCTTTACCGCATGTGCCGACGTTACAACGAGGTGGAGCCATCACGCATGGTCTCCCGTCAGGACAAGGCGGTGCATCACTGCAAGATTTTCCTGGTAGATGAATGTAATCGTCTTGCGCCGTAAC
>QVNV01009675.1:0-29439 GCA_014825455.1 Pseudomyrmex pallidus | reverse complement strand
TGGCGAGTTTATGCTAAACGCTCATTGGCCCATATAGTTTTATGCTATGCATATGCAGCTATGTCATTTTGTGTAGGATAGGCCTAAGTATACGATACGTAGCTCTGTGCGCATCCCCTCCATGCTACCGCATGCTACCAAGTGTTCAGAATCTGGCATCTCTGGTTGTAATAGGTTGCACTGAGCTGTGTATTGTACCTTGTACCAGTGATTTTATATGCTCACCAATGCTTATATATTGCTGACAATTTCTGATACAAAGCACGCGACGTACTTGTGCGTTTGTGACGTACACATCATACAGTAAATGATCAACAAGCATAAAAAAATTGAAGTGATTCGTGACGCAGACGAACTTACAAGTTTGTAAGTCTTTCTTTCGTTGAATTTGTTTAACCATTTAGCTTCTGAATTTTATAATTTGCTAATTTATTTCTTTGATTTATAAAATTGATGTATGATTACTGATGTATTGATAAATAACTCGAAGAAAATAGCACTACAATAGTTTTGTTACAATATATCTCACAAGATTGTTTCTTTTATACAGGACGTTATTGTAATGAATTTACTAAAAAAAAAGTAAATTCTGGTAAGAATGGAACATACAAGGCAATTACTGTCTATGCTGTTTGTTCTACTGCTATTGCACTGCACATCATCTACTTATTTTGAAGATGCATTTGCTCAGCAGCTTGATGAGCCTGCCAGAATCAGCTGGCTTTTTTTTAATACCTCTACTAGAGCTAAAAGAGATCTCAGAAATGAACTTGATGATGATAGTTCACCAAGAATTATAAATGGCAAGTGTCGTGATAAGTTGAATCGTCTCTGTGGTGATATAGATAGAAATAATGATGAACTAATGTTGTTAGAATGCATTCAAACTTTCAAGGTATGTATAAATTGAAAAAAAAAAAGGAAAAACTGAATACTAAAGATTTGTGTTAACTGTCAACAAATTTTATAGCCTACTGAGATATCTGGTATTGATCAAAAGTGTCAGGAAGCAATTTGGATCTATATTCAGAATATTACAGATAATCAAAACATAGAAAGGCTTGCCAGAAAGGCATGTGGCAAGCAGCTTGATAGTTTGCAATGTTCAAGCTCTGATAAAGCTCACGGAGCATATCTGTCATGTTTGATTGATAAAAGAGAGATGGTCAGAGATCCTGATTGTATTACTTATATTCAAAGATTAGAATGGATTGCTTTCAGCGATTTCAGAATTCTAACTCCTTTTAAAACAGACTGTGCAAGTGACATTAAGAAATTTAAATGTGACAGTCTGCAACCATACAGGGATATATCACAAGGTCAGATACTAGCTTGTTTACAGGAACATGTTGATCAATTACAGCATGAGTGCAGGAGACATATCTTATATGTGTCAGAGATTCAGGCTGAAAATATCAGGCTAGACCGTCAGCTGTATATGGCATGTACTCATGATCATATTAAGTTTTGTCCTAACATTCGACCTGGGAGTGGTCAAGTTTATAAGTGTTTGATGCAACATAAAACTGATAGGTGAATATTTAAATAACAAATAGAGAAAAATGGCTGTGTTAATAATTTGCTTGAGTTCAATAATTTAGAAGTTTAATGAATTGTCTAAAAAGAGAGATATAAGTCAATAATTTTGTAAAACTTTTCTTTTCACTGACAGATCGATGACTGCACAATGTCAGGAGCAATTGACAAGAAGAGAGAAGCTCATTGCTTCTGACTATAAGATCAGTAAGGGTCTAGTCAAAGCGTGTAAAGAAGATATTAGAAATAATCACTGTCGGCGATCAGTGTCCGAAGATAAAGAGATTAAGTTGGCGCAAATCTTATTATGTCTAGAATCTGCTGTAAAAAATGGCAGCAAAATTGATGGAAATTGTCAAGCAGAAATGTTCGATCACAGAAAACTTCTGATGGAAGATTACCGATTATCACCAGAGATTGTAGATGGTTGTGCTAACGATATTACGACCTTTTGTAACAGTCTCGAGGTCGGCGGTGTTACGATACATTGCCTGATGGAACATACAAGGACGAGAAAAAAGAAATCGAGAGTTTCGCCAAGATGTCAAAGAGCGGTAAAGAGTTTATAACTTAAGAAGTTTAAAGAATCTGGAATCTCCAAAATCAATAATAAATACACTTATTTATTAAACAAAACTCTATGTGATATAATTTTAGTTGGAGGAGTTGATTATGGAAGCTGATGCTGGTGAAGACTGGAGAATTGACCCAGTTCTAAGGGAACAATGTCAACCTGTGGTTAGCTCAGCTTGTAGAGACGTAAGTGATTCGCATCATGAATGTAAAGATGTTCGTGATTTATCTCAAAATTTAAAGTCGCATATAAGTCAATTTTGCTTTATTGTATGTTTTTACTAACTTTTTATCTTTTTCTTTTATATGTATGTAATATAAATTTATATATATTATATATATATATGTAATTTAGACACACGGTGGAGACGCCAGAGTAATATCTTGCCTAATGGAACAATTAGGAACGGAAAGAATGACTGAAGCCTGTGAAACAGCTCTAGTGCAAATACAGTACTTCATTGCTAGAGATTTCAAACTTGATCCGCAATTGTACAGAGCTTGTAAATTTGACGCCGCACATTTTTGTCATGCAAGAAGCGCATGGGCTAGCGATGGCAAACAGATGGATCCTGAAACAGGACCTCTCGTACTGCCATGCTTATATCGGCACGCATATCAAAAGAATGTAACAGTAAGATTATCGAAACGATGTTTAATTTGTAGCTAATCTATCCTAAGAATTAAAACGTAAATTATAATTTACGTGTTAATATTACAGTTATCAATATCCTAGAAATATTTTCTCTTGCTTTTCTTCAATTGTGCTGTATTCTATTTGTTTAGCTCAAGCCAGATTGTTTAGACGAGATAAGAAGAGTCATGAGACAACGTGCTGTAAACGTCGATTTACAACCCGAAATAGAGGAAGTGTGCTTTAACGAATTAGCATCACTTTGTTATGATAAAACCGCGAAAGGAGAAGAGATTCTCTGTTTGCAGGATAATTTAGACAAGTACTGGTTGTTCCATCAAGTATAAAAATGTTAAACTTATTGACTGAATTTTTACTTATTCATTGAATTTTGCAGTTTAAACAAAAAGTGCAAGCTTGCGGTAGGAAATTTCACCGAGGAACAAGCGGAGCGCGTTGAACTGAATCCTATTATTTCTTCTGCGTGTCAACATATTATGGAACGTCATTGCGAAGTATGTTTTTATAAATTTATTTAGCTTTTTATTGTTAATAATAATATTTATCTACTTTAGGAAGTATTGAAATATGGAAAAGACGAGGGAGAAATGATGGAATGTCTTATTGAGCACAAGAACGAGCTGGATTCGCGTACCGACTACAAATGCAAAGCAGCTGTGGAGCATTTTCAACTGATTTCTTTAAAAAATTACCATTTTACATACAAATTCAAAGAGGCGTGCAGACCTTATGTGAAGAGATGGTGTCCGAAGTAATTAAGTTCCACAATATGTAGACGAATTTAAATGTCTTAAAGAAAGATCTTAGAGAATAAGTATATAATTGTCGATTATTGTTATGTATAATGTTGTGATTTAGATCAAAGACGAAAGCCGATGTGATAGAATGCTTAAGTTCGATCGTGCAGGAAGATATAATAAAGGAATCTCAGCATCGCGTATTAAAGGATTGCAGACAACAGTTACGAGCGCAACTTTATCAGCAGCGAGAGAACATTCATTTTGATCCCATCTTACAAACGGCTTGTAACACAGACATCAAACGATTTTGTTTTAACATAGAACCAGGCAACTCACAGGTAATGATATAGTAGGACTTATAGTATAAGATAGCAATCTCTTTTAACGTTATATATTAATATTGTGTACATATGTAACTTAGAGAGACAGCTTGTGAACTTTAATGACAATTTCTATACTTAATATTTATACTTGCTTTAGTTATATACTACGCCAATAAACTATATAAATCTAATTCTTCCAGGTTTTAGAGTGTCTAGCATTGCACAAGTCTAAGTTATTGGACACGTGTCACAAGCAACTTTTCAAAGTGAGGAAACAAGAATTTCAGGATAGTTCTAGCGATTTTCCTTTGTTGACCATTTGTCGTGGTATGATCAGACAATATTGCCACGATGTAAGCAAGTCACAAACTTTGGACTGCCTTAAAAGATACAAAGACGAGCTCACTTTCGACGATAAATGCAAGAGCATTGTAATACGAAGAATGATCGAGCAGAATACAGATTATAGATTCAACACTGCATTGCAGAATGCATGTGGCTACGATATTGAAAAACATTGCAAATGGGTAAAGTTACCGAATTATGCGTAAGAAAAGTATTAAGACACATTTTTGTTAAAAATACTTGTTGATAACTGATTTTTATGTTATCATAGGTTTTAATACGTGAGCGTACTGACAAGGAACTCGAAGGAAAGGTCATACGTTGTTTAAAAAACAGGTTTCGGGAATCAAAGCTGACAACAAAGTGTGAACATCAAATGGCCAATATCCTCAGAGAAGCTGCATTAAATTATCATTTAAATCCATTATTAGCGACAATGTGCGCGCATGAGGTGAAAACAAACTTAATTACAATTTTGCTTCGCGACTTTGAAAGTTTTTTTCAACAAAATATTGAAGAACTTTGTTGTCAAACGAGGATGTTTAACGCAAATATTATTTTATATATTATGTTTTTATTAGATCGAAACTATATGTCGATCGGACGAAAATGAACCGGGCGCTGTTGAAGAGTGTCTAAAGAGGAAATTCAATTCTGGAAGTCAAGACATGACGGATGATTGTCGTTTAGAAGTTGCCGATCTGATAGAACAAACAAAAGCTGACATTAACGCGGATCCTTTGTTGCAGAAAGCTTGCGCAGTAGACGTTAGCAAATATTGCAGTACCGTACCTCAAGGCGCGGGAAGACGTATGTGAAAGTTTTGTTATCATTAATATATGCATTTTTTAAATATTTAAACAATTATTGCATTACAGATATTATGTGTTTGCAAAATGCCTTGGAAGACAACAATAAATCCTTACAACCTGATTGTTATAAAATGTTAGTTACAAGGATAGAAATGTTCAAAAACGCTGCCAAGGTCTGTAAGAAATATGTTTGACACATTTATTGTCTTCGAGTATGTGGAATAAATTATATTTATCGTGTTACAGCTGATGTCATTAAATACGTTTGAGGAATTGGTTTCATCAGTGAATCGTTCCCCAGCGCGGCGTTACTTTATGATTGTTGGGTGCACTATAATTGGAGTCATTTTCACCGTTGGGTTATTTTGCGGTCGAGTGACTCGACGGACGCACAAGAAGAATAAGTAACGACGTGATGTCCGTCCACTAGTGAAATGACTTTCGTGAAATCGTGAAACTATAAAAACACGTAATATGCATTAACAGGTCAGCGATAAAAAGAGATGCAAGTTTACGATAAATGAGAGGAGATATTGATCTTTTTATATATCTTTGTTTACGAAGTTTTTCAAGTGCGACTCTTTGTATTTGTGATTAAAAACAATACGTGATGTGCAGTGTAGCTAAAAAATATACATGCAATATCACGCAGAATATATGTCAGAAATGACGCAGAATATCCAAGGATAAAAAACGCAAGATAAGGGATTAAATATGAGAATGTGTATAAGTATTTAAATATTTACAAATATGCTACGTTATATTCCAAGTATCATAATTCCAAAACTACAGGGTGTTCAATGAAGTTTGTGCGACAAGTTTTAAGATTTTTACTAGAGCTTCAAGATTTTTAGTTTTTGGATTTTAATCGATCCGAATATTTAGATATATTCGAATATATACTTGAAAAAATTGAAAGATTTAATTTTATATTACAAAAAAAAAGTTCTTGAAAATTTTTGTAATAGAAAGAAAAATATTATGTGTAGATGTTATTTAAATCTTATATTCTATATTGGGAAAGAGAAAGAGAAAGAAAGAGGGAAAGGAGGGAGGGAAAGAAAAGAAAGACCAATTTATATATTGATTTTTTTTGCGCTAAGAAAGATTTACAATATTTATAATAATTTTTAATAAAAGAATTTATATATTATTTATTTTTCTTTTACAAGGAAGTTAAATTATGTAAGCAATTAATTTTTATCTCGGATAAAGTTATTTAAAAGCAAACATGTAATTCAAAAAACAGTATAATTCATGAAATAATTACGACTTTGTTTTTAGCAAAGACGCAATTTGAACGAAAAATCCTGAAATGCCATTTTTTAAAGAATATGCTGATCGCGCTAGACGAGTATACATGTTTTGTCTATGCCTGAAATCGAGATTTAGATCATATACAGAATTGTAAGAGAAGAAACACGTATATCGAGATATTTGAAGTGCAGTATTTCATCTTTTCTCCGAGGTTTGCACAACTTTTACTATGCAATTGTAAAGTGTGTGAGAGACATGCCCGAGAATTTCTTATGGAACTGTTTTTGAATAACCGAAAAAATGACTATATAATGCACACGAGTCGATTATAACCGAGGTACGTTCGGGTTTATCCCGCAGGAACAATTTTGCGTAAACAAATGTGAAAATAAGACTTTCGGGCGACGACAGAGCAAAATGCATTTATATAAATTATGACTTGATATCTAAATTTTCTGTACGTTTGTGATATAAAAATTCATAAAGAAGACAAATAAAGTGTTTAAGATAGTGGTTCGAATTCAGTAACATTGACTGGGCACAAATTATCATGAGTCTTCCATCTTTAAGCTTGAATTCCTTGCCATACACCTAACATTAAGAACATGTATAATATTTCTAGTAATTGTCATGTTTTCCCTCGTGATTAAAATAATAAAAATTTCCGGTTTTCAATTATCGCGTATCTAAAAGCAATTGTTGAAAAAAATGTTTTGTTTTGTCTCAAAAATTGCTCTTTAATTGGAAATTTAATCTAAAGCTTATAAAACAGATATACATGTATATATATTTATCTGAAAGAAAAAAAGTTATAATATTCCACATTTGGAAAATGTTACACACATATAAATAGGAAAATAATATCTGAAAGAAAACGCGATAATAAACAAGGAAACACTTTTGTGTATGTGAAAAAATAAAACTTTAATGTATGATAAACGAATCTCTTTATATTTTTCGTCAGTTCTCTTAATAGTTTTTGAACGCTTGAGCCTTTATTTACTTTTATTTATACGATTTTTATAAATTTATATTCCGTATTGTATTTCGTTATTTACTGTCGATATTAAGAATCTACAGTTCACATGACACACTATAGATTTGTAGTAGTGGCAGTGAATTTCGGAACGCAACCAGCGCATGCGCCACAGGTGGACACATTCGGCAATGTTCGGCAGGCTTCGGTAACGATAGGGAGAACCGCCATTTTTGCGTCGCGCTGCGTTCTTGAGTGATCAATTCAAAGTCTCTCGTTTTCTTCGTGAAATCTATGTCGCGATTTTATGTGCTTCATGTCGTGATTGAAAGAATTCTTGTTGAGCCAACACGTAATCAAGTTAATTTAGTAAGAAATGTGTGCCGAGCGCAATTATTCCGTGACATTTGTGCGATTGTTTTGGCGCGTTGACTACACGATTCCGCGTCGGAAATCATTTCGCGGAGAATTGAATGAAAAGGTAAGGATGTACATAATCTGCGAGATTGAATCTTGATATTTCTGACAAAAGATTGATTAAAATAATTAACATAATTGTATAATTTGTTTCTTTCAATTATTTTGTAGCAGTACCAAGGAATGACACAAGTATACATATTGCAATTCCCAGAGCGTGATGAAAGTTCCGACTACTTAAATTATGACTGTATTATATGAGGTATGTTTCTGCTGTTCTACTCTTTTAATGTCTTTTATACGATTGTTGTAAATTCTTATTAGAAACTGAAAACCACTCGTTAACGTGGCCTGTTTCGAATAACTTTATATACATACATATATGTCTAATCGAATAGCAGCTGTTCGCTCAAATATTTAGGTTATTGTTTATTTTCTCAATACTACTCTTAGAATCTAAAATATTTACATTACAAAATAAAACAATACATAACGTTCGGTAAAATGAGTCATATGAACAAAGACGCCGCAAAATCTCATGGCAAAAGATAGAAACAAGCGTTTGTTTTCAAAATAAAACTGTGGGACATAAGAACCATTTAAACTATCTTTTTTTTTTATATTGTATTTAAGTATATTAAGACAATGTCAGTTATGATGAAAAAAATAGTGTCAAAATTTCAATAGTTAAAGAAAATAAGTTTATTCGAGACATCCCGTGTATCATCTATATGTATACATATATTTTTATAGCATCTTGCAAGATGAATAAAAACGCAAGAACTGAGTCTTATTCATATTCTCGCACTAAAAAGCATAAAACAGTAGCGAGCAAGAAACAACGTACAAAAGATTTTAGATTGAGATCTAAGCGTGTCCGGAGGAAGCGGAAACCCCTGGCGCGAAACTCTCGGGTGCATCGGCAAGAAAGAGGGGTGGATCATGCGCTCTACATTTACACATTGGTTTGCACGAAGGGTGGCGGGTTTCCAACCCTTGTCAGTTTGACGCCGCGTGCGAGCGCATACAGATCCATCGCGATCGTCGACTTGCGAAAGAGACACAGTTCGCACGGTTTTTTTTTCCAGGGCATCACTGTAAAATGATAACAATCGGCTGGACAAATCTGTACACTCGATTCGTCGATCCAACTTGAATCAGACGATAAGACAATTTGGATAATCAATCGCGAAAAGAAAAAGCTCATCGTTAAAAATTTCTTAGTTTGTACTTCAAGTGGATATATTGCATGCAGTTTTATTAGAAAACAAAACGCTGAAAAGATGTTGAAAACGCGTGTAATCGAAACAGTTGCTTCGATAGATGGTTTTAATTCGATTAGACATTTCAAACATTTATGACAGATGACCGATCACGAGCGATTTGCGTATAATTGTTTGAAAATGGCTAATAAGCGGATTTCACGAGACCGATCGAGAGATTTAAACCGAATATGAAAACGATATTGCTGATTAATTAAGCTAATTGAAAGTAGCGCTTTTTGATTGTATTTTCGAGATTTTCGGGTTTTGCATTCGCGGATAAAATGCGTATGTTGCACGGTTTAAAAACAGTAAATTTTTTAATCAAAAAAATTGGGATTAACTAACAAACATATAACAAATATATCGTTAGAGATTCTCTTTGAAAAATTGTTTAATCCTATTGAACGTCATGGTGAATTAAATTTATAATAATAAAATCTGAAAATCTGATTATACAGAAAAACTAACTTTTTGATGCTGTAGAAAATGCGCAAAAATTTTGTTCAAATCAATTGTTTTTCAGAGATTTCTTTGCCCTTTTTTACTTCTATTTTATTGCTGAATATACTTTATTACTAGAGACATTAAATTGTTACTATGTATAATATCTATAATGATTAAAAAATCGAATAACTGTTCTTTCAGACAATTATTATTTTGTCAGAATAAAAACAATATTTCGATTTAGATGAAATTTTCGAGATCTTAAGTATTTCTTGTTGCAAATTAAAAGTTTTACGAAATCTCAAACCAATTTATCAAAAAATCGCATTAATTAACTCGTACTTGAGCATCGTGCACATCATGAAGTAGCTATTAATTTGCGTAATTATACAAAACGGTGTGTTGATGTGGATTTAATTTTCACTAATAGGGGTTGAATTGTATGCAATTTTTGACGTCAATTTCGCTTCACTGTGTTATCTGATAAAATCACGAATACCATGTGGCCTCTTGATATTTTGACAAAATAGTTATATTTATTAAATGATAATTATAAAGGGAGAAACGCATACTTAAATTAAGTGATTTATTGTTGTGAAAATTTATACAGTGTATCTTTGCTCGCATATATTTCATTGAAAATTGATTAATTTTGAATATCGCAACAGTAAACACGACTAAAAGCATAATCAAACTTATTAAAAAGAACAAATATATGTACAGAATATTATATATGTTATAAAGACAATTATTTTTAACTCTTTATTTACGAAACATGCATGTGGTAGTTATATACAAACACACAATTCAGTGAGGAGTCAAACAAGTAAATAATTAACTATCAGAATAAATAAATACACGTATCGTGCCTGACAATTAGCAAGAGCAGGAATGTTTGGGATGTCAACATTAACATTATTAATCGCAGATAAAATGGCGCGCGCAAAACGCATTCGTGGATGAATTTGTCACATGCGCGCGTGCCAATTTTCCGTGAAAACGTCGTCAATATATCGTGAATTTCCGCGTTCTTCGTCACGATAAATTCACGGGATAATACATGACGATGTGAATGTAGTTTATTCATGATAATGTGTGTGTGCGAATTGCAAAATCGAGGACTCGAGAAAGAGACAAATTAGGTCGATATCATAACGCGGTGAACGAAATTCTGATCGCGATTCTGAAATCGCGATGATATAAATGTGCGCGGAATAAAAAAAAAAAAAAAAAAAAAAAAAAAAACGCTTTGTTATATCACTCTCTGAATCGAAAAAAATCGCGATTGTGAACGATTGCGTGATATAATTCCATCGATCGACTGCACACAGTACGATGTGGCCGCGCGTTGCAAAATTGCTTTAATCGATCAAATCAAGTCGACGTTTTGCGAAAGATCGACACACAGGACGTTCACCTTTAAGCATTTTTCGCGCAATACTCCGGTGATCTTCGATATCCGATAATGCATTAGCATCGGAATTGAATTTCCGTAATATTCCATAATAATTCCTGAATCGTAAAAAATCAAGAAATAGCTGTATGGAAATTAAACCGCTGTAAGAGAAAGAGAGAGGGACACTCTCCCGTTTAGCAGCTTTAGCAAAAACATTTGATGGCAATTTTATCTGAAGGGCACTCGGAAATGGACAGATCGTGAAAGGTTCGTTGAAAAGTTACGTTACTTGGTACGCGAACAAGCACGGGTTTTTCGATATAAAAAAAATAAACATTGAAATAGAGTATTAGCTGTAGAAACGGAAGATAAGTCGATTCCGGTGACGCTGAAGAGCTATCAAAGACAGAGTCTATTAAGGAATAGACCCGATTTAGGACCTTAAATTTCGGAGAAATGCTAAGAATGTTATTTAATACCCGGATTCATTAACTGTGATTTGAGAAAGAAAAACGAAAGGTTGCGCGATGCAATCTGATTGTTCTCGTGGCAAAAGTTTCGACGAGAATCCGTGATTGAGTAACGTAAAAGAACTGCTAAAGTAAAACTACTTATCTTCAGAGATCTTAAAAAGAAAAAAAACAAGTTTTCCATTCAACTAGTAATAGCAGCATAAATGTAAAATACAAATGAGAGAAGAATTACATTCGAGTTATAATGATGAAATTACGTCGTGTTCTCGAAAACTATCGTAGTATTTAAGTGCATGTTGTCGAGAAGAGCAAGAACTACTTTATGGATACGTTGACGTTGTTAAATTGACTTCAGAGAGAGATAATAAATAATCACGCGTTATAATGTTTCGGGCATGTCATGTTACCGCAAATGGCCACTGCAAGCCATTGTTGCGAGTGAACGTTAATTATGTCGACGAGGATGCCGGAATTGAAGTTCGGGGAAACATATCGTCGTCGTGAGCGGATGTAACAAGCGGACAAATAGCACACGGAAAGATGAGCGGCTGAAGATGAGTGCGTCAGGTTATTGGTGCGCGGTTATCCTGCTCACGTTCATGCAAGACACCGTCGGCAGCCACTACGAGAAGAAGCTTCTCGAGGTCGGGAAGCCAAAAGAGTATCTGCGTCATCAGCAGAATCACCGCTCGTCGACCTTCGTCGACCACAAGCACGTCGACCCGACGGAATTTCGCGACGCGGAGATCCGTTCTAGCCCCGCGGCATTTCGATCACCGATCGCGGAAATCGCTCACTCGGATGCGCTGGACGACGTCGGAAATCGACAAGTGGAAAATCGCCATGCGACGGAAATCCGTCCGTTAATCGCGCGGAATCGCGTTTCGAGTCACTTCCGGCCGACGGAGATCTACTCGGAGATCCCGTCGACACGAAATCCCGATTTGGAAAATCGCCTACGCGCGGAAAATTGTTCCGGAGGAAACCGCTCGAATCTTCTCACCGGCGCGAAAATGCGTTTGACGGGAAATCGTCGTGACCTGGCGACACGCTCGGTGGAAGTTTTACCCACGTCGGAACGTTACATCGCGGAAATCGCCCCCGGCATCGGTACCGAGAAAGTTCGTGCTACATCGGCGCAACTTCGCTTGGAGGAGAAACGACCCGCGAGAATTCGCTCTTCTGAAACGCGCTCGCAAGCGGAAGATCATCGTCCCGCAAAGGAAATTTCACCTACAGATGTTAGACCGATGGAAATCTTTTGGACGGAGATCGAGCAAGCGGAAGCGTCGAACATTGAGCGATCGCAGATTCGGCACGGAAGATCCAGGAGCCATTTCGCGCGGCAGAAGATGGAAGATGCGTCGAAGGATGGGCTGAAGAACGCGGTAAATAGGATCAAGACCGAGGATCGCGAGAATCACTTTAGGACACGCCAAGTAGAAAAAGCGAATGACTTCGTGGAAGGATCTATTTCACTGAAGCGTAAGCATTCAGTATCCCGACTTCTTGAGCGGAATTTCTCAAAGGATAACTCGGTCAACAGCCAATCTTCTGATCGAACCGAGAATAATGTTTCAGAGGAATTGGAAAGTTTGCTCAAACTGTATCAGACAAGAAAAGAGAACGTTACCGAGGAAAGTTCACTTGTACCTCTCATGCGTAACCTTTCTTGGCTAATCGAACAGAATTTCTCCAAGAATATCTCGGCAACTGATCGACTTCCCGACCAGATCAAGAATAACGTTCAAAAGCAACTCGAAGATATACCCAAAGCGCATTATTTGGAAAATCATGACGATTTGCGAACAAACTTCGATTCCTTGAAAGGTTTTCTTAAGGACGATCCGTTGAGTAAGTTGCGGAAGGTATTGTCTTTGAACAAGACAGTTGCGCCGACGGCTGTAACCGATCACAACACAAATGAAACAATTGGCATTGATTTGACTGAGGATACCAGCGAGTCTTCTCACGATCTTGAAGACGAGGTTTTGCAAGACGTGGCGCTAGATTACTCAAATTATGAAGAATCGTCGAACACCTCCGATCGGTCGATTCGTAAAAGACCAAACGCAGCTCAAGTTGACATAGTAACGCGTTTTTTGCGTATCATCGAGAACCAGCATACTCTGGGCGAAAACTGCACCGCTGGCACCGATTTAAACTTAGGCGAGGGCGTGGTGGACCAATATGCTCAGGAAAGATTCCGTCTGGAGGCGGAACTCGCCGTAAATCGCGCCAACATGCTCACCCGGCTATGGAAGTACGCGCCGGATGTGATGTTGTCCTCCGAGTATCTGCTTCACGCGAGCGTTCTTTCTATGGTGGAATTTGACGAGGATATCTTCGCTGCTGGTAACTGTTATGACAAGCTGCAGTACCGCGATCGCTGGCTGTATTGTCCCTTCGCCCATCGCTTACCAAATCAAGACGGCATCCTCGTCAAAGATCTCGCCATCCAGTACAAGTACTTGAGTAACAGCAGCGAGTGGTTTTACATCGCCAGGAAGAACGCTGAGAGGGTGATAGCCAGCTACGAGCAATTCAGTCGAGGTATTTATCAGTTTATTATACTTGTTTATTATCTTGATATCACCCTTTGTTTTTTGATATCCGAGAGTATGAGGTTAATATAAATTTATGGAGATTTATGACCGAATATTTTTTTGTACAAGAAAAATCTAACAAATTTACACATGTAATATATACATTTTTGGGGGAGGAGAGAAATAATTGTTATTTCCTTTCGAGAGAACACTTTTAACAATCATTATTTTAAAGAATATTTAAAAAAGTAACTGTTAAAAATATGAACATACAAAGGTCAATAATACATTAGTGAATGGACTGCTGTTATTGATTCACGACCATTAAAGAGTTTGAGAATTTTATACTTGAAACTAAAAACACACACAGCACTCTTTATTAAATCTGAGATATATTTAATTGATAAAAGTTAATTAAATATTGTTGCGGTTGACCAGGGAATGTGTTGAAAAGTTTAATTAAACAATATCCTGTGAAAAAAGTCACGTCAGTTTTCCAGCAGAATTTACATGTTGTATGTCTGACGATTCACCAATATCGTCTTCGTAATCTATGTAATTGTGTGAACTGGGAGTTGAGCAAGTCGATAACAAAACGGGCGCGAACGTCCGCGAATGCCTGCGGGCAATATTACAACAGCCACGTACACTCGACAGCAGTCAATTAGTTTAGCAGCACCAGCAGTAATCAGTAGTTACATAACTACAACGCGCTGTAATTATAATATCATAACATATATATACTGTATTGTATTATTATTTCGTATGTGTGTGTGTGTTTGAGACATAAAGTGAAATATGATAATACATAATAATAATAGTTTTATATTATTGTTACGTATTATAGGATTATATATGCGGTATTTCGCTTATACATGTACTATATACATACATATGTATGTGTTGTATTCATACATGTATAAATATTCTCCCTTTGGCCAGAAGTCGAATCTGAAACTTCCGTTCAATCCTGGTTAGTAAGATGTTTTTTTCTCACAATGGGGTTTTAAATTTCACAGAAAGAAAAAGAGAGGTATTTCTATATACAAAATGCAAATATCTAAGTTTTTGAAATTAATTTAACTCGAATTACAATGTGTATTATTCTACTACACGTTGAAAGATAGTTTGCACGTACATCCAGCGTTTGGCTCTTACTGATCTTATTATTTTTTTCATACAAAAATTTTTCTCATACAAAATACAGTTTTTTACGCTAGATTCTACAACGAAAAAGGATATCAAATCCCGTGCATATGTGTGTGTGTGTGTGTGTGTGCGTGTATGTGAGCGCACGCGCGTTTACACTAGCAAATGTTCGAACTGTTGACCTTCTACATTCTGCAGTTTGATAGTGAAGGCAAAACCTGCTGCTAACGTTTTCCAATATTTTTCCATCATAATGTATATTCAATATGAGCTATTGTCAACATCAAGCTATTGATTTTGTTTTTCTGGCATCTTTTGATTGCCAATCAATATCATACGTATAATTTCTGCCGATATCACGATCATCAACGTATTGTCATAATCATCCAATGTCGGCTGTATATGAGTTTACCTAATTCGCGCGTGCATCGAAATTCGGCGATCCGAAAGCGTCAATCACAGAATCGTCATTTTAGCGATAGTGTTAAATAAGGCTATCTCTGGATAACTCGCGACATCGAATTATCAGTGAAATGGCATTAATTACTCCCTCGAAATGTTAGAAAACTAATGCTTGCTTTCAAGACTTCTGTTTTTTTTTCATTGCAACTATGAAATTATTTCGTTAAAAGTAGAAACGGTATGCAAATTCGGGAAAACGTGAAAAACCAGAGAGCCGCAAATCCTGGGTGAAGGTGGAAGTAGAATATAATAAAAGACAGTGTAATTAAATGAACGTTTCGATCTCTCTCGTTTCCTTCGAGCCTTAAGTATTATTATTAAGTATGCAAATTATATATATTTTCTTTCAATTTATTCGAAATAAATTAAAATCTTGAATATCACTTTTGGCAGATAACTTATATATACTTTTATTTATTACGCTGCATTAATATAAAATATGTATAATTTAATTTATAAATGTCGTAAATTTTCATCAAAAATAGGACAAGAATCATTAATTTATAAAAACGAAAAAAGATTTCGTAGTGTATTTTAACAGTGTATGCATGTTGTCGTGATGACGTAAAAAGCTCGTTTAATTTATTTATTAACCGCAAGAAAAATATTTACATGATATCTTTCTTCCGACTATATATGATTCAATGTGGTTGCAGTGAGGAGAACGGGAGTCTTCAAGCATTTTTCTGTATCATTCTTTTCTGTTTCGTGTATTCGTATGTTTGGCTGCAAGATCGTGATGCTTACAGATCCCCGGGGCAATGTCTTACTTGCCTTTTGAGCAAACTGTTCCATTTTTGCAGCTACTATAATTACATTTTTCATTTTACGTGATCTGTTTATTGCGTGAAAAGAGAGCATTGTGCAAGCATTGCTATTATTACAATACTATATCTAATAACTCAATATTTAAGGTATTTATGTTTTTTAAAAAAATCCCTATTTGTTTAAAATTAAATAAATTATTTGTAGAATATGTAGTTTCGCAGTCAGCGAATTTTTATAAAAATAATATCATACACGTTGCAATGAAATATGTGTATACGTAACACATTTTTAGATATCTTTTGCATAGCAATCTTCTTGCGTAATAACCAGTTGCACGAAGCAATTCACGATCTTCGAGTTTTCAAAGAACTTTAATTAACGATAAAACGTGTGTATATGTACAATACAATCATTCCCTTTAAACGAGGTTCACTCCACTAGTCCGAGTTGTTGTTGATAAGAGAGAGAAGAAAATATAATTTCACGCTTACTTTGGCACGCAAAGAAACAACTCTTCACTAAATCGTAGTAAACATCTTTGAAGAAAAAAACTTTTATTGCCAATATCTTTTTTTTTTTTTAAGTTATTCAAATTCAACTCGCAAAATATTGCTTTCTTTAGTAAGCAGTTCAAGCTCGTTAACCCTTTGCCGTGTAACTTTTTTAATCTCGCTGATCCGAGATGGATCCGTCCTTCTTAAGATGCATGCAAAGAAAGAGAGGGGGAAGAAGTCATATATAACAAGTACACTTAGAAACGAATGACAGTGACGAGCGTTTTACCGACAAAATTTAATTATCTTTTAAATACAATAGCGAAATATTATATGTATAATAGCGAAATATTCTCTTTGTAGGTTTTACTTCTCTGACAACGAAAATAATGTGTTAAATGAAACGTAAAAATTATTATTCTGTTAACATTTGTTGTCGGTATTACATGTATTTAAAAAGTAAACTTAAAATTTAAGTAAAATTAAAATTTATTTCAATTTTATTAAAATTGTGTTAAAGATATATTTAGAGCTTTCTTTCTATCATACACACACACACACACACATGTGTGCGCAAGAAAAGATTAAAATTTAATAAGTTTAGTAAGTAAAAACTAATAGCTATCAAAGAGGAAAAGACAAATCACGAGAAAAAGCACATCTTTATATATAAGACATCTGTTTTCTTACATGGAAAAAGCAGATGGGATGTGTAGACACGATAAAATCGAAATCTATGTTGGCAATAGTCTAGCAACCAATAGGAATTTTCCGAAGTAGAAATAGCGGAGGTCCTGAATAGAATTCTCGTGAATAAGAAAAGGACAGTGTTTCTTAGACGGCGTGAAGTGAATCCCTCCACGGCAAACTCTTAAATCACAATCAGCTGGCAGATGGATCTTCCTAGATTTGAGTTCGCACGTGAATGTGGTAACATCTGTAAAAGGATAATACATTGAAGATTAAAAGGTTAAAACGGGAAATAATTTATTTTTTGCGTTCTTATTAAATGTCGGCAATTCGCCAGATAGGCGACTTAAAAAAATTATCCTACATCACGATTTCACTCGTAACAATTTATTCGCGAAGTCTTCTCCGTGTGTTCTCGCCGTGTCGAAATTGATCTCATTACCATGGTTCGCCGAACCCTTCTCGCTTCGCAACCTGAGAGAGAGCTCTCTTGAGAAATTCTCGTGTTTTGAAAACGAGCATATCGCTCACACTAACCGCCCCGCTGTGTTTTCATATTACCGCAGGCAATACGAAGTGTGACTATTCGCAAGTCTAATAACAGAAGAAACACAACAAGTCGCATTTAAAATAACGTTTTTTTTAATAACGTTAAAAATTGCGTTCGAAATGTAGGAAAGATTTCAGCGCTAGTTGATTCGGGAAATATCAAACGATAATTACTGCGATGTACGAAAATATACATGAATAATTATTTATACCGCTGCAGCATGACGATACATAATTAAAGGAAATGTTGCAACAACAAAAAAATGCCAAAGTACGATAATATATCGGAGATCTGATTAAAGCAGACCGACAGCTTCCTGGCAAAGTTAAGCTCAAGAAACACAAGATGAATACGAAATCTGTTTAATAAATCAGACGGTGAGGAAGTGATATAAAGGGCATCGATGAATAATATGTTATAGAAACAGAAAGAAACTGCTGAGACGTTTTTTTTTATTTATACGAGTTTTAAGCAATATTCTGTGATATATGTTGTAGACAACTTTGAGCCAAGAAGACGCGTTGAAGTATGTATTATACATGCACAGAGATATATAAAGATTTCGCGATATATCCGTCGAACGTTATTACATGTATTATGCACATATTCATCAGACTGAAAAGTTTGAGAGAAAACGAGTTTTAGAATAAATGAGAAAGAAAATAAAAAATTAAACGCACTTGTGCGCGTGTAATCTCTCATCATATGTGTCACGTGTAAAGTTAAGAACAATCCGCTGTATAATAGAAGATTAATTTCGATGGGATAGTTCTTCATATCGCGATTTCGACCGCGAGAGTGAAAAAAAAAAAAAAAAAAAAAAAGATAAAACAAAAACGGACCAACTGGACCGAAAACCGTGACATATATAACGCGACTTGAAAAGTTATTGTAACACATCATATATTTTCATTTTTATCACACGCGGGGGGATGCTCGCGTGCTACGATATCATCCGTCATTTATGTTCGCGCGCGAAATTACGGGACTTTCGTTATGCGTTCGTATTCGCAATATGAATTTAATACCGAACCCTTTGTGCACTGCTCGGCACGTTAAATTAGAAATTCAAATAGCCCGATCATTTCGCATTCCGCGAGTGCTATCGAATACTTGGCATCGATCATTTTGTTGGCAAATTTTAAACGATCCCGCAAAATGAGATGATAATTGAGGAAATTTATAATGATTGTCTATCGGAATGATTCTCAACAAAATAAAATTTGTACGTTTAGTCTAATTCCTTCTGTTGATTACGATCTCGCTAGTAATTTTATTATCCGATTATTCAAACGGATTTTGCATTAAGGGAAGAAAGAGAGAGAGAGAGAGAGAGAGAGAGAGAGAGAGAGAGAGAGAGAACACGCTTGAATAAGAAATCGAGGAAGCGTGCAATCGATCGATTAATATACCAACTATCGAAAATAACTGGCCTTTTGACCTGAAGTATTAGCCGCATAAACACTAGTGCTCTTGTTGCGCTAATTAGTTCGTAAATCGAGCGTTAATTAATGCATAAGTGTATCGCACAATATGTCACTAACTCGCGGAACATTCGATATTTATGCAACTGCTATCGTTCTGTTTGGTTCTTCTCATCCCAATCTGTTTCGATTCAGCACAAAAAAGCAATCGTCAAAATTCACGCGCGAATAAATGATATTATTATACAAATAACGTTTAAAAATAGTGTATATTTATACTAAAATTGTTGTTATAATTTTACTCTAAACAATTTCAAGTAAAACTCGAAATTTAATTTAAACTCTCAAGTAAACTTTCATGTATGATATTTTTATATCATTTGTGTATTTAATGTAAATAGAGTTTTTACATTTACAAATGTACTTGTAATTTAATTAATTTGATATAATAATAATTATCAAGTAAAATTGCAAGATATATAAAATATATATGTATGTATACATATATATATATATATATATATATATATATATATATATAAACGGAATTTTAAATTAGAAGATCGTGCGGTCGTTTTGCTTCTGCTTGCTTCAACCTACTTTACTAACTCTCCTGTATCGCGAGTCAGTTACCTTTCCGTCCAATCATTATAGTTTTTCTAGGGCACAAGTCATAAATTTAAATTCAATACAGCTTTCGATAAATTGCTTTAGTCATTTGATTGCTAAGAGACACATACTTGGGATTTTATATCTACGCGTAGTTACGTGTACATATAAATTATATAGAATTCTATATAGACAAGTCTAAAATTTTACAGACTTTGAATAGAACGTAGATTGTAAAAAATGTGTAATATTCCTGGCGATATTATTACAATTATTTTTTCTAAAATCTTGAAAAAAAAAATTTAAAATAAGCTATAAATGAAGACATTTTCTACTTTATTTATATTATATAGGAAAAAGATAATTGCTCTAGCAATCTTATTGCATATATAGTTACTTTGTGTAGAATTAAATAATTGCCAACTATTGCGCAAAAAAACGACATTATCTTATGATCGCGTTCTGCAGCAGATGATTGGAAAAGTTAGTTTTGTTTGGAAAACATAAAGAAATCCGGTCCCATCCGGATTTTAATAGAAAATCGGATTGGGATTACTTCCCGTTTCCGCGCAGGATTCTTGATTGTTCGCCGAAATTGAATGATCACGAAAGAAGGCAAAACGAAATCGAATTATTTTGTCAGAGATAGTACGATCCGTTCAAGATGATAAACGCGAAAACAAGACGGTAGCCGCCGTTGCTGAAACGACGTTCCCTGAACCGTTAAAAATACAAGTAAGAAGCTGCGCTTGTTTGAGATACACACGGTCAAGAAAATTACGTGACAACAATTATGAAAGCAAAATGTACATAGTTTTACATTCGAACGTCATACTCAACACGTCACAAAAACTTATTTTTAAGATGATACGAATATATTTTGTGATTTATTATTGTCCTTTCGAAATGATGTGAAAATTCACGATATTTCTGTATTTAGTATTCTTTAGTAGGTTGATGCAAATCTGCTTTCCATCTCGCTCTTAGTATTCTTAGTTCTTTATACTTGTTTCACATTTAAAATACGTAGTCAACTGATTCCGAGTTTTAATTTTAGACATGACCGATTCAAATAATTTATGTATTCGATGTTGTGAGAAATGCGAACAGACATCTTTGGATTTTGTAAGACAAAAGTCTGTAAATACCACTTATGAAAGATTAGAATATACGCATATATAAATATAAAATTATGATGTATACGCACACACACATATACATTTACACTGTTTTATTACATTTATCTCCGCAAAATAAAAAGTTCTTAAAAATTAGCAGGTCTCGAAATCCATAGATCTCCGAATCTCGGATGAATTCTCACATCAACGAGTTCTAAACTCCTCGAAACTTTCTGTACTTGGTGACGTTGTGAATAATCGCTGTTCTGTTTTATTCGACCTCGAATGTTTGCAACTAAAAGATGAATCCGGATAGAATCTATGTAATAGAACAGCCACTGAAGCTTTAAAAGATAACTAAGCCGAAATTGCATATTAAAATAAAATCCGACAACTGCGTAAACAACAATAGACAGAAGTGTAAAAAAAAAAATATATTAATCTGTTTTAAGCCAGATTAAAACTCTTAGTCACTTACGTAAAAAATCCGCGCAATATTGCCTTTTCACGACTTTGCCGATATTTATTTACAAATAAACCGTGCGCATTTTTTATATATCGGTGAAAAATATCGTACTTTGTTTTCGCTAGCGCGCGAAAAACAGTAAAATTTTTATTTGTCTTCTCCAGTCAATAGGATCGTTTATAACGATCTGCGTTGATTAATACAAAATCAATACGAAGTTTTACAAAATCTTTCTTAATATTTATTCAGTTGTAGTTTATAGTGCTCTTTTCGAAGGTGCGTCAGAGGTGTACGCAAAAAAAAAACTGTGTAGACTTACCGCAAAAGAGTCGAGAGACACGAGTGGAATCACTCGAGTTATATTGCAGTGTAATAACAGCAGTCGATGATCGATTCTTCAGCTTTCTTCCGCTCGTAAAATTGCGCGTGAAGGGAAGGTAGTGAGTTTGCTTGTAATTCGGGACGATATAAAACGATCTCAGGGGGTATCAAACGATCCCGGTGCATCGTGGCACCATTAAAACGGTCGAGATGAATCGATGGCAGCGCGAATATTATCCATCGCGATTTTCTTCCATCTAATTGAAGAATGTCATTCGCAGACTTGACTTATCCTCTTTGTCAGTTAAAATTCTCTCTCTCTTTCTAGGTATAATATTTGGTCTTAAATTAGTCACGTAAATAATTAAAAGTTTTTTTTTATTTATTTACTAATGTCAAATGTGAAATCTAAGAATATGTGTGTCTTGTACCGAAGTATTATAGCATACAGTAATAGTAAAAATTTTATATATATTATTGAAGTTTTTGTGTGGATATATATCTACAATACGCAAAACGCAATTCTTTATAATCGGTTTAAGTTATCTAATTTTTATACATATATTTGCGCACAGTTGGAGTTCTTGCGGAAAGGTGTGGCAATATATTGGAATGGAATTTTTATTTCTCACGTTTCCTATGTTGATTTAGCTTATTCGGACAATGTTATTTGTCATTTATTGTTTTTACATTTAACTTATATTTGCCACAATTTTCAACACACATATTAAAAAATTCATAATATTAATATTAATAAAAGCTCAAATAATCGAATATAATTAAAAGTGGTTTATATAACTTCAATTAAACGTAAAATTACATTAAATTTGAAATATACACATAAATATAAACTGAGAAACTGTTACAGATGAAATATTTTCTTATGTATGATGTAGCACATTTTAGCTTAATTATTATTGGGCACTGTTTTTTTTTTTTTTTTTTAATCAGAACGTTATCACAGAACCAAAATACTTCAACGATATTACGTGTTTAGTGCTCGATACGTAATAATTAAAGAGCATGATTCCAACTGACTCGCTCCATTACACTGAGCGGGCTTTTCTGGAAATTGAAATGTTTTAATCATTAAACATACGAAGTAATGTCTATAATAAGAGGTTTTTGAGATATTACATCACTCTACATTACTAAAATGTCAGTCTGGCAATTCGCTCAAAATGTTTCTCAAGATATCTCGAGAAAATCTTCTATAAAAATTCGTATACTTATATCTGTACTTTTCCCTTTCTTTCTATCCCATCGTTTATAGCATCACCTTATACATAATGGATCTTTGTTAAAACGGTACTTTTCTGCCCTTTTCCTTCATTTTCTGAATTTATAGGTAATCGTACTTTTCATCTCTTGTAGAAATGTACATTTCCTTCAGCTATTTGCTCTTTCAAATATTAAATGCGAAAGACAAATGCGAGGCCTGATAATTGGTGCGATAAAGCGTCGATATATTTATTGACAATGTACGTGGATTGCGTCTGTCTCTCTCTCTCTTCCTTTCTCTCTATGTACGATGTACATATTTTCCTATAAAAGACCGTCCGACATTTTGCTTATAATCAATGACTTGTCTACACGGAACGCATTCAAGGACAATCAAACTCATTCAATTATGTATTTGATGAAACTTGTTCGCGCGCTGCAAGTAACTCGAGATCTAACGCGTAAATTAAATTGGCGAAAGTTTATAACAAAATCGGGTCAGATAAGATATATAGCACTCATTGTAAAACATAATTGAAATGTTACATTGTCAATTTTATTATATTGCTAGCAATTATGCGTACAAAATCCTTAATCAAACGCGATTCATAAAAGCGAAGGTACATTTTATACATGCTATGCTCATACAAGTTATAATAATATAATAAACATCGCAGAACTTTAATATCTCTAGGAGAAATATGAACGTCAAAAGTAGCGAACAGTTTAAAATTTATATTCACTTTGTCAATAATAATATACTGTAAAAGTATACACAATAAGCTACGAAAAGAATATTATGTGTGTGACTTTACTGACTGAGAATATAATACATGATGTAAATAAAATTCTATTGCGCACATTTAAGAGCTTGATAGAAGACAAAAGTTTGAAAGATATACGCTTTATTTGAAACAGAACTTTTGTCTTCTCAGCAAAACGGTTATATTCGAAATTTAGTTCCACAGATTTAGAATGAAATTACAGATTTGACAAATAAAATTTTCAGTTAGAACTTTGGAGACACGATATCTTCTTCCAAAAACTTCTATCTTTGATCGTTCTGAAATTCAGTTCGGAGACTTGCAACTTAATAAAGAAGAAGTTTGAAGTCAGTCTGTAACTTTGAATAATGTATAACAAGTGATCCATCTGTTTAACTTCTTTCGATTATTATTATGTGATATCGCAAAAGTAATATCATCGCAATTTTTATTCATATTTTAATAATGAATCACATAAAAATTGACAATAAGTAAATGTTTTGCATCGTGAAAACTCTGCTAATATTCGATAAAATTGCGATTGGAAAATCCTGTCGATATTGTAAATTTATTTTTCTAACAGAATATAAAAAAAAAAAAAAAACTGAACTTATGTGAAAATACTGTGTTTATCTTTTCGCTACCGTGTAATTTATCTGAGTTTGCGATGAGATCGGCTGAATAACCGTTTTCACGATGCTTCATCACGTTTTCATCGTATTGGGAATATATCGCGATAGTCAAAATGGGATTCCATCTTTGCGAGTTTTCAAAAAGTCGCAAATTGGATCCCCACTTTGATTTTCGGAAATACCAAAGTTTGCTGCGAAGGACAAAGGCTCGTAGCAAACGTCTCGTTTGCGGGAACAATGTGGGAACATAAAGGGAGACTCGAAACTCAATATTGTGCCTGCGCGCAGCACGCGACGTCCCGAATGGGTTCTATCAGAAAATTTCAAGCACTTTCCGCGAAGAAGCCTTGAGTTGTCCAAAGCGGATGTATGAACAAAAAATCGGAGAGTCGATTTTACAAATGAAATAAAACTCCGCAAAAAAAAAAGAGATTACTTGATTTGATCAATTATCTTTTGTCCGATAAAAATGTGTTGTTAGGACATATTAATATAAATTCCGCGATTATTAATTTCGGTTTGACGTATTCTCTTTTTTATTGTGAAGATAAATTAAAAGTGTTTACAAAATTATTTCTTCAAAAGAGAAGTAACAAAAACTTGATCTCTAAAAAATAATACTATAAAATAGTTACTCTGATTTTTTTTAAACAGATTTTAACGAATATATAAATCGTACATGGCTCTTTTAATATTATCAATGAAAGAAATAAAACGACCAGTAAGAGAAAAGTGCTAAATGTGTACGTGCAAAATGTTTTTTTAAAGTGTAAATTAAATTAATGTCAATTCGAAAACTTATATTTTTTAAAATTCAGATTATAATAGTTATCAATTCAGATAACTATTCAGATAGACTATTAATTCAGATTTTAATATTTTATCAAGTAAACTACTATATTTTTATCAAGTAAACTACTTTTCGCAGATTAAAATGCATGGCGAGAATTTTTTTTTTAAAGAACTAACTTGGCACTTCCTTCCTTTTTAAAAAAGTTTCTTCGCGCACGCGGTTATCTGCCGGATGTAAAAATTTTGTGACGACAAAGTTGAGTCGGGTGACTATCATATTCAAGCTCTTCTCCTTCGTTTTTTAGATCTGCAGTTCATATGCAATTTCACGTTCTTCCTTCTCATTTTTTCTTCCATTTTTTTTTCATCTTCTTCAATGCAATCGCTCGATCGTCAGCATGACTATCTCCCCTAGCTGTTATCGTCTGACTGCGGTTATTGGCTGCTATATTCGCAGAGGCGATATAAATTATTACCACGTTCGCGGTACAGGGCTCGCTTTACTTTTACGATGACTGCGGACAGCTTCGACCGCTTTCACTGACATAAGACAGTATCGAGGGAAAGGTCAACCTCCCCGTGCACCATGTAGGTCAAGCTAAATCCTTGACTAAGAAGATTTAACATTAACCCTTTTGATCGTAGTGAGTTCTCTTCTCACGAAGCATTTGTCGGTTGTCTGAACTTATTCCAGATAATACCTATATAGGTGACATTCAATCTGTTCTAAATTTAAAAACAAGTTTTTTATTTATGAGAGAAATTTGCACTAAAGTAAATATGTTGAGAAATGCAAGATAAATATGATATTATTTATTCTTATTTTTATTCATTTTCTGACGTAACACCTCGCGTTATCGTTAATTTGAAATCTGCTAGTAAAATTGAATAAGAAGTTTCTTTCCTGTTATGATAACATTGAGCATTGTATATCTATGTATATTATACAAGTGTTATCATAAATCAGATATTTAATTCAGAAGTTCTTAAATGAAGTCAAAGAGTTCCGTTGGCCGAGTTTCTGAGTTTACCGGCGGTTTTCCGTCATTTTCATAGAAATTCATTATTCCACAGATTTCTAGTTCTTGTTTTTCCAGAAAATTTCGACACGTCAAGTCGCCGAAAAACTCTTTCGTGAACAGTTGTCGAAATTACAAATAAATTTTTGTCGCTCCGTGACAATTTCCCGTTTCAGCAAATAGCTCTTGTCAGCAAAAACGTGTTTCGTTTATCGCTCAACGCGTTCCGCTGTTATCTATATTGTTCTGTGATAAAAATACTCGGAGTCCGGAGAAACTACTTAAATTAAATCCAGTTTCCTTTCGAGTGGACACTGGACGTACGTAACAACACAAAGTTTCTCTCGTATGTCCAATGTAGCTTTATAAAAGCGAAAAGAAAGAGACGTGAGAAACAATTTCAAACAAATTGAACTTACTGTTTATACACACTCTGTGTATTTACTCGAGAATGTTAAAAAACATTAATTGATCTCTGTTTCTCGATATTTATTAAGAAGCACGAAAGAATAATTACAAGCAACATGTTTTTATATATATCAGGTGTTAATTGAGGCAATTTATTATTGGCTTTATACACACACGCGCAAATACAAAATTGTTAAAAAGTAGAATATCGTTAAAAATTGGACGCGGAAGGAGCGTGAATAACGTTATCGATATGTGCAAATAAAAATCTGCACGTTGCTTTATATAAGCTATCGACCGTTGTATCTAACTTCGACAGAGGAATACATACCTACTATCCTTTGTGCGAACTGTTCGGAAAGTTAATTGTTTTTGTTTTCTCGTAGCTCGTTATTCTTTTACGTGAGAAATTTTATTTATAATTTGTTTTATGTCATTATATATTATTTTGAAAGTAAAAACAAAAAGACGTGCTAACAATATAATATTCCAAAGCGCTAATGGAGGATTTGAGTAACACACATTGCAATATAAATTTACTTTTGGCGAAGCAATTTTAGCTAATATTCACATTTTTCTAATGTCGACTTTCATCTTTATTGTATTTATAATCTGTCATATTGAAGGAGTTTCTATTAACTTTATTTTAGCCTTGGTACTTGTGTTTTTCTGTGTAAACAAGTGTCAACACAGTTCATCCAATGATACTTACAATTAGTCTCACAGGTCTTTAATATCAATCTGGCGTAAAAGCTTTTTTGAAATTAATTGAAAAAGTATGTTCCTTTTAATTGATATTCCCGAAACGGATTTCAAAGTTCGACGAAAAGCGATGAAAACTCGATTTATCTCTCTGTATTTTTCGGCCAGGAGTGCAAGCGTCTCTTCAACAGTAATAAAAAAAAAATTTATACGGAGAGCGTTGCAAAAAAAAAAAAAAAAAAAATACACGTCGAGATTATTCAGTTTTAGGCGAGAGGGATTTTTGTAAACACTGTGTCGTTCTACTAAAGACTCTTAGATCGTTTAAAGGGGTACTGATATCGCGGCGAAAAGAAGCGGAAATGTCATGACACGATACACCCGGCGTTTCTCCCACATGACAGACAATGCTGAGCTCAGCGTTCTGTTCGCGATCGATATGTCATGAACTGTGTAAACGCGATGTCTTGTGACGAGATCTCTCTTCTATCGTTGTGCCCCAATGCTGTAACGATATCGCTATTGTGACATAAGGCTATAATGATATCGCTACTCGCGCTGTGTAAGGAAATACCCTGATATATGTATATGTCTATCTTGCCATAAATCTTTCTCAAAGAAGACCTTCATTTCCTGATGCTATAGGAATTGCATTGCGTGAGGCTTTTCTTTATTATAAAATATTTATTTGTCAAGCAGATATTTCTTCAGCATAAATTTATCGAAAGTTACATTGTCTCGTTCTTCATTCACAATATAGTTTTTCTTTGCAATACAACGAGAAATAATATTATATTTTGACCTGCATTTCCGCAGCACGTTTAATTAAACGAGATTGCTTTTCTATCATGGTGCTTATACGATCTTTATATGAGATGAATAAACTATTATCGTGTACCACATTTAACGCTTAATGCGCCATTCTATATGTCACGAACCATTATATAGCTTTTACTGCTGTTATACGTCGTACTCGTTCATCCCGTTCATTAATTATCGAAATTTCTAAGTATTTATTCATATAAACGGCAGCGAAAGACAAAGAGAATGAGAGATGAAGGAACGTGCCACATTATGATAGATTCACGTTAAGACGCATTTTACATAATCGGGTACATTTAGCCGTGAAATAGCGTGAATAATGTACATGCACGTTCTTCTGACATTATATTCAACTACCACGTTCAGCTAAAACTTTTATCGGAATTTTTTCACAAAAATTTTATTGGAGTTATAAATGTTCTGCTATGTTTTCCCGTCGTCTATGACGCCATGATGCTCATAAAAACTCCCTCGGCACACAGAAGAGAATTCTCGGCAGGTCTCAGACAGACTTTTCCGGAAACTGATATCCATCGCATGCATACGTGGCAAGGCTGCGCACACGGGGTGCCGGTTTCTCATCGCGGATTTCTTCTTACCGTGTTTCGGAGTTTCGTGACACGGATAAAAGCTCGCGAAAAACGCTCGATAACGTGACAAAGAATGGGCGGATACTCGGATGAGCAACGTTCGACGATGAGAAACGAGGACTCCGAGACTCTTAAAGACTTGTAGTCTTTTTATGGTCTGGAGAGAATGTGAGTGGAAAGAAATTACGTTTAATCGTTAACGATTAGAGCGAAACCGTTGAAAACAGTATGTGTGTCGAATATTCCCGCGAAATATCTGCACCGGCAATGCCGGTGTTTATAGCAAAGCTAATGGTTTTTGCTCTACTCCATCTAATACTATTTGCATTTAATGTGCGACGCAATGTTACAATTTATATTCCGTGGTAATACGGTCTTGTTTCACATTTCGCAGCGTAATTATTTTACAGTGATAAACATTTGGCAGTGCGGTGCACTGCAAACAAATAATAATAAAACGTGTGATTGTTGAATAGTAAGTATCCTAAACAAAGTTCTTTATATGTGAACAAATTCTAAATCTGCTGAAATATATGACCATGAGATCGTCTCAAACTTTCATACATAATTATATATAAGTTTTATATATAACTATACAGGGTGTCCCAGAAAGTCCGTCTCACCGCTCGTAGACAGGTAGAAGGGGTTATTCTGAGTCGAAAAGTTCTAAACCATTTTTT
>QVNV01009674.1:0-12027 GCA_014825455.1 Pseudomyrmex pallidus | reverse complement strand
TAAACAGAATTATCTATCATAAATTCCTTCCAGAAACTTCGTAATGTTGTTTTACAAGAAAGGCATATATTATTTTGAGCAACGATAATAAACCCCGCGTTTGACGAACTTAAGCATAATAATGAGCAACGAGTCGATTGTTGATTAATTCGGCGGAAAAAAAAGGCGCATCGGATTAAAAAGGTATAAATTAGCCGCGAAATGTATAATAATGCGCGATTTCCTATAATTAATCGATTATGCACGTGCGCTCGATCTCTCACGTGCACACGTATATACACGCGCAACACACACGGCCGAAGACTTTTTCAGATCATAATTTTAGATAGGGCGTTCTCTCTCTTTCTCTCCCCGTTCTCGCTGACGCAAATGGCGGCGTGTAGGCAAATTGAGGTGAGATTGGAGGTCAAGACTGCACCGCAGCCGTTACCGCGCGTCGCGCTGTTCGCTTTTGCACAGGACGGGAGCGATTTGCAAGTTAGTTGCTATCGGCGCGCGCGATCTTAGTCTAGGAAGGGCGATGCGTGAAAACGAGAATTAAGAGGATCTTCTCGATCGCGCGCGCGCACACACACACACGCGACGTTCGCGAAGCTGTATCGTCGACTTGTTGCAAAAGAACGGCGATAGTCGAGACGTGGTAAATTTCTTCCGAAGGTGGCGGATTAGATCCAATCTGGTGCATCCTAGAAAGGAGCAAATAAAGGTCGAGTTTCTACGTTGCTGCCAACGTGCGTCGATTCTCACAGTTGCGCAGGTCTTTTACAATGTTAATGTATCGATGATTGGATTTATATTAATCGATTTTTAATCATGGATCCGGAATGTTGTATACGCGGCAGTTTTTTACTTTTTCGCAATTACAGATCGTAGCTCGTTACGCGTTTTGTATACCAAGTACCAGAAGTTTGTGTTTGCTTGATCAATTGCGTGAAAGTTGCGACGGGAAATATGGGAGCAACGGTCTATTACACGAGGCCCCCGCCCCCCCGCGGTAAATCCAGTTTTCCGGGATTAACTACGTACTTTAACAAGCAGCCATTTTGTAATTACTGTTCATTATAACTTCGAAAAAGCCATTAGGAAATCATTTATGAGAAATCGCGGTCTTGCTTTTTGTGTGAAAATGCCGACGTCGATATTGATATGGGAGCTCTCTCTCTCTCTCTCTCTCCCTGTAAATTCGCAAATCTCGATTCACAGAGAATATTGCGCGCCTAACCGAAATTAAGACCGTGGGCGCTTGAAATAATGGGCACATTCTCTCTTTCGATATAATTCCTTTATTTGATCATTTTTACGAGTCTCAAATATATTTCCACGTGGGAAATATGACGTTTATCCATTAGTTTATCCGCTAGTGTCATTGACACTAGCGTCAGAGAAATATTAATATCGCACGCGAGAGCAAAAAAAAAAACAAACCGGAAACCAAACGCGACTTAGAAAATCGAGACGGATCGCATTGCTCGCGATCTCCGCCTCGCGATCTTTCTCTCAATCTCTTATTTTGCCCGAGAAGCAGATCGCCGTTATCTCTCGCAGCAGCTGTACATGAATACGTAACGACTCGCCTTGCGCCTCTCACGTGCTTCCTCATCTTCTCCAAGGCGGCGGTTCTCTTCGCGCGCTCTTCGGAGTCTGCGAGGAGTTGAGGGAACGATTAAGATAAACCGCTAATTAAGGGGGAGAGGCCAGGTAAGAACTCTATGGCGTGTTCTAGGCCACGCATCTTATACGCTCGAGCGTGTAACAACTTCTTCGTGCAGTCCCCGGCCAAATGTCAATTCGCGTCTTTCTCTCTCGCGCTTACACGCGGTCTCTTCGATGCGAGATCGCGATAAACATCGCGCGAATATGCGGGGATAGATATTTTACGATTACTGCGGAAACGATATACATTGTGCGTAAAGATCGCAGCGTAAAATCTTAAGGTTGAAATGCGAATGCACTTGATACGATAGAATCACGGTGCAAAGTCTACGGATTTTTACAAATCGGTGCGAGAAAATTACGCGTAAAAAGAATATCGCGTAACAGAAGGTCCAATGTCACGTATTTTTCTGTAAATCATATTCAAGATGCGTTACGATATCGAATCAAGAAACCGAGCGGTTTCATTTCCCCTCGCGATTCCGCCATTGTAAAACGCGTTGCGTCACCCGGTATGTGAATTCGCGCCAAGTACCGCGTAATATCCAAGGGATCACAGTGGACCGGCTAACGTGATTATTATAAAGTCAATACGTTGCTAACTCATCAGTCGGCTCCGCCCTCTAACAGCCCGGTAATATGCACCGGCCAAGAAGTCAGTTACGCTCTATCAGTGCGCGCTCTCGCTTCTCTCTTTCTCTCGCTCTCTCTCTCTCCTCCTTATCCTTGCGCATCTCTCTGTCTCCTCCCGTGTGCTCCGCACAGCCTCTCTTTTAAACATAAGTGTGTCTACCTACATGGATAGGTAAGTGCCTACCTACGCGTGTATAAACCTACCGACATACGTGCGGCGCGCCTTCCCTTCTCGCTTCATCGCCCTTCGTCTCGCTTCTCTCTCTCTCGCTGTTTCTTCGCCGTATAAACTATACCTGCACACAGCAACACGTGTGCAATACGTGTTCCGCGCCGGGGTATAGTTCCGCGGTATCTGCCGGATCTGAACGAGCTGCACGAAATCGCTGTGTCTGCAATTATCCCTGAGAAATATATTACTTTAAAGGGGCACTTGTGCGCTAAAAGAAAACGAGAGCCAGCGCGCAACTATTTTCCGTAGTCGCGATCCCGGGGTACGTTAGTGTAGAGATACGCGCGCGCGCGCGCGCGCGCTGGACATTATCGGGATTCATTGCGCCGATTTTTTTGAGAAAATCGCGCTCGCATTGCGCCACGTCGAAGTAGCGAAGAATGCGTCGACCCCCGCAATTTACTCTGTTAGGGATGTTATTTCGGTATAGTTTGTTACGAAAGGCGCGGAGGGGGAGAGTATATAATGGAAGTTTTGCGCGTGTGGCGATTGCTTTTATTACGGAGACGGATCGCAATGTCGTCGGGAACGTTTCAAGATTCTTTACATATTTGCGGTAATATCGAGCAACGTTTAAACGCGAAAGGGAAACAAATTTCTTGCTTGATGTACAATTGTGTTTTTACTCAGCTTGAGTATTTTATTCCGAAAATTTATAATCTTAAAAAAAGTTTTAATTACAAGCACTTTTCCGACGACTTTATTTTATCGCTATATGTTACATTTTCGCGTTACATCGCGTGGATTATTATCGCGATTCCCGATCGTGTTCCTATTAACTTTCGCGCGAGATAGGCGAGAAAAACCCTCTGGCATATATATAATTTCCAAGAGCGTGTTCATTGCTCCGGGATAGTTCGTTATACGAGTAAAATATGAAAATGACGTAAATTATGATTAACTTCGAACGGGGCAGTGAAAATGTTTTTGTATCTCGATTATTTTTTTTCGCCGACATTTTATTCGCTACGAACGTGTTTGTTGGTTGTTTTTTGCTTCTCTAAAGTAGTTTTATCAAATTACACGTTATCTGGTTGCAGTTACTTTAATATAGAGCAGCGCTAATTTGCGATATAAAACCTTGAAAATTAAGAAAAAAAAAAATCCTAAATCTAAAGGCAATAAAAAAATTGCCAAGAGAGATCGTGGTGTTAGCAGTTCTTTTGATCGACATAGTGGAATTACCTGTACTTACGAGGCGCCGCGCTTGCATCAGTGATCTATGAAAATTATCGATACTTATCGTGCCGCGGTTGCGAGCGTGTGATAAATGCGCGCGGTAACGCGCGCGATCGATAGAAAGAAAGAGAAAGAAAGAGAGAGAGAGAAGGAAAGCCGCGCGAGTCCGGGGAGTAACCGATAACGTAATACGGAAAAAAGGAAAAAGCAAATGCATGGGGTCCGCATCACCTCGCCTCGTGGTATGCCTTATGGACAGCGCGGAACGCGTTATTACAGTCGGGAGGCGGTTACCGGAGAAATCGCGCCTCTTCCTCGGCGAGCGAGTTCAAGGTCAGGGTTGGGCCCGGGTCGTTTCATTCATTTGTATATGAAAAGTATGCAGCGTATACAGTGTCGGGGATCGTTCACAACTCGAAGACCCGCCTCATCTCGTGTAGGTCTTAATCCGGAGTCTTGATCTTCACCAACATGATCCCTGAGCGAATCTATAGACGGCGTAATTGCTTTTAAATCGGGCGTGCGCGATGCGTTGCTCTCTGCATATTTAAAGCATGAGTAATTCACACTGCGTCGATCGGCATGGAAAATCTGAACAAGTTGCTATTTCTATCAAACACGTAAAATATATATACGCGCCCTTGTAAGGGCTTTTTTTGTCAAGTAATTTATTGATAGAAACATCTTAAGTCGGTTACATTTATAAATTTCATGACGATATCACCGATTTTGTTTTTTCTCATCTGTCCCCGGACTGACACCAGCGGGGGTGTAAATTCTGGAAAACGCGTTTCGATGGTCGCTTGAGACGAGAGAAATTTCTCTTCATTGAAGAAACGCACGGTCGAGTGTTCGCACGTCCCGCGTGCGTTCCGACAGGTTTTCGATGTTAATTTCGGTGGAAGCAGGACGATCGGATTCTCAGCGGCACGTGAGGATGCCCCGCGGCCATGCGTGCGTGCAACGCACGCTGCAACGAGCGTACTGCGCGGCGTTGTCGTGTGCGTATGCGCGCGCGTGTGTGTGTGTACGCGCGTCTCGTGGGTTTGGGGTCAGAGGTTAAGCGGCGTGATTGAGTCTTGCTTACAAGGAGCCGCCCTTCGTTGCTCCTCTCGGGCCCTACCTCCTGGGGAAGGAAACCATAATGCAATTTAAGCCATAATACTTGACTTTAAATTGAAAAGATTGCCCGAGGGATGCGAGGGAGCCGGACGGTGCTTGTCGTCGTGTCTTGCGGTGGTGGTGTGATGCCTGTGACGGTGACCGGTACCTGAAGAGGAGATGAGGCGGAGAAGGTGGCCAAGGTGGAGTTCAGAAAGATCGTTGCAGCGCGCATTTGCGCCAATACGCGGTTGCACATGTGTCGACCGAGGTAATCACAGGATGCATTTAGATAAACGATCGTCGACACTGATATCGCGCCTACAACGGTGCTAAACACCTATTCGTATGATCTTTGACACCGTCCTCGTATTCATGTCTGTGCCGGCATCTGAGCTGCTGACGGCGATTAACGAAAATCGCTATCCTCGCCTACCAGTCGATTTCCTCAGACCGGTTCTTGTTGCTTCTTAGAAAATCGCGCGCGCGGCGAAAGCGCGCATACTTTGCGATGATTGTAACAACTTTTAATTAGTCGGACTTGGAGATAATTACCGATACACAGAACTGATAATATAAGTAAGTCTATTTTAAGTTGGCGATCTTTTTAAATTGTCGATAGACACGTCCGTCCAAAACTTACACGGAAAGATAATTTTTTTTTGAAGCATGAAAATAACCAACAGTGTGCAAAGAGTTAGAACGTGACTGGTATTTTAGACAGGTGTTAAGTTAAGACTGCAATCAGTGGAATCAGGTCGGGGTACAAGGTAGCGATCCGCGTCGTGGTTCAAGCGGAAAGCAGTTTTCCCAATTGGTGAGTTTCTCGGCGCGGTCGTGCTGACCAGCGGCCATCTGTCGATCCGTACCAGCTCTGATGTCCTACCCTCTTTCCTCTCCCGCCGCTTGTTCTCTCTACTGCCCCCCTTCCTCCCCTTCCAACACACCATCTCCTCTCCATCGCTCGAGTCGCCCCTCTGCACGCTCTCCGGCTTACATTTCCAATCAATAATCGATTGAACAAACCCCCATCCCACCCCCATCTGTCTTTCCCGCCGCATTCCAGCGAACTAACAGCCAACCAATTCTGCGTTTCGCAGTATAGATGCGAAGTTTGTCGTTTGTGGTCGTAAATAATTCAATGTGAAAAGAAAAATGTGCGTGAAGGAAAATTTTTAGTTTTAAAAGGTTGTGCGGGAAAAATAATAAACTCTTTTGCTTGTCGAAGATTGATGTCATTCTTTCGAAATGTCAAAGATATGTAAACCCTGAAATGTATGTGCTTAATAAATAAAAAAAAAAGAAAAAAAATAAAATAAAAGAATTGAAAATACAAAAGAAAAAAAAAAGATAAAAACTATCAAGATGTAACAAAAGCACATGAATGACCCTTTCAAACTTTCCAACCATGAATATGAATTTTTCTCGACAAAGAGATTCAATTAACTGATACTTTAATCTGCCCACGAAAATCGTATTTTTCCCGGTTCTTTGTTTCGCGCGGCGCGCTCGCGCGAGTATCAGAAGAGGCTCTCCTCACGATGACCTGGCGCACGATATAATTATTAGCGAGAAGTCTACCGACCATTTTCTCGGAGGAAAAGAAAACCGTGTGCCGCCGTGCGGGGAGCAGGATGTTCTCTACTCCCGCCCGGACGGTCAAGGGCGATTCTTCGCGCGTTCGAGAACATAAGATGATAAATCAGATAGGTGTCGGCAGCTGGTCCCCGGGAAATTGCCTCCCCATTGTACAAGGGACGTGTTATTTTGGAAAATCATCTCCCGACTCTTTGCCTGCTAATTTCGTCGGCCCCTGCGCTCGAAATTACTACCTACTTCCTGGGTCGCGGACCCGAAGTAGCCTTCGGTAAACGTGAAGTTTAGGTCTGGGCATATGGAATGCGATTCATGCGTCCGACCTATCGGCTTCTCCGCCGTGAAACTCATTTCGACATTAATCGGAAGCGCGAGTGCATTATTTTCATCGATTTCATCCTCGGTAAACTCGTGTTTCTCTTCGTTTCTCTCGTTTTGTTTAAAACACATTTTGGTATTCAAGTTATTGTTTATAACATGCATTTTTGCACATGTCTAAATCACAATTACAAATTACAATTAACAAATTTAGTTTTAACAAATTTATTTTTATTGTAAGATACGATTGTTAAAGTGGATAATTGTTTATATGTAAATTTTTGCATATAAAACTTTTTTTTAACTTTTAGTCCAAGCATGGCAAGCACGAAAATATATGATTCTAAATGACCAAAAATAATAATTCTAAAAAAACCAAATGCAATCTATGTGTGTGCTTGTGTAAGGTTATCAGTTTCCTTTCTATCATAGGAGAGGAAGCTCATAAACTTCTAAAAATTTTTGGTGTTTGAACACATCGGCAATAATTCTTAGACTGAAGGGTAGTAAAGGAGTCTAAAAAAAGAAAGAGTCACACATGTCAGTTTCTGACGGGCTGTCATCATAAATCTATAGAAGCATACTCTTACTCAAAGTATATTTTTAACATTAGCAATGCTTTCTAAATAATTTTAGCAGATTTTGCGAAAGTAAATTACAGAAAATACAAAAAAAAACGCCTTTTTCCAGGCAATACTTTTACCAAATTTTCTTAATAAATCTTGCAACTCTTACTATTGCACTTTGCGTCATAAGGTAACACACACGTCATACAATCACAATAGATATACCTACAATTGCGAACAATGGTCGTATGTGTCTGTGTAGTGTTCAGTCCGTTTTTCTTTTTTCAAGTACATCATAATGAAGTGTATAACTGTCCCAAAAGAATTATCGGAAAGATCGAACTTTGACCCACAGCTGACCTTTGACAGTCGCGACATACGAGCAATGTCATTATACAACCTACAATGACGCAGTCCACTGCACCCTAGATCGATCTGGCTTGACCCCCCGATTTTTCGCTTTGTCGCTGAACAATATGATTTTTCCCTCCGAAAATATGCTCGTTGCAGTAACACCGCGCACTGGAGATTATCTGTTAACAACTTTGCAGCGCGCAAAGATCTTTTAAACAAAATAAATTTTATTTTTTCAATCTCAGTTGCTCGTTCGGCAATAGCCGAGTTTCTCGAGAATTCGTGAAAATATTTGTTTTGTTAACGGTTATATTTTTTAAGAAGAAAAATAAATGCGTACTTAAGTCTCTCCAGATTAAAGATAATTAAAGATAAAAATGTAACATATGAGAGACGTTTTACTTTTTATGTCACGTGCATAATCGATGCGCGCTTCCAAACTTCTCTACAAAAGGCGCACATGGTCAGTTTTATGTTTTCAAAGAACGACATTCGTCCGAATGCGGGATCAACGCGGCTTCCTGAAACATTCAATCGAGTTTAATTGGCGGATGTGTCTGGACCACGCGTCTCGTCGAAAATTCTTCGTTTGTTCGTAAAATCTCCGTTTTTCCCACCCGGAAATTTGTCCAGCCTGCCCATTACCGTGCGCACAATTAAAAGCAATAATTCACTCCGCGTAGGTGAGGGTTGTGCAGCGGGCCGATCTGGCACGGGTCAAGCCAGATGAAAAGGATCCGCGCTCCACAATTTCGAGTGTGTGTATGCGTTCCATTTTTCCGATCAGACTCACAAATCATAGATCACGATCGTGGCGGCGCGAGAGAGAGAGAGAGAGAGAAAGCCGTGGTGGCGCAGCCCTGCACGCGTAGGTAACAATAATGGTCGCTGACCATCGGCCATCCCTGAATATTCCCTCCTGCGTCCCGATGATTCAACCCGACAATCGCCCCATTCCATCCGGACAATGCTCTGGTCAAATGCACTACTGTTGGCGCGAAGGGGTGGTTGCAAAATAGGGACGCTCCACTGTCGACCTTTGACTCTTCGAAAAAGCGTGGGTGAGGCTTTCCCCGCTTTTCAATCGACGAGACACAGTAACCGGCTACTATTTTCCCAACTTTCCCCACATATTAGAGTATACGCGGCAGAGCGACTCTTGTCACGAGATAAAATTAAACGATGCATTTCCGTAACATTTATAGATATATCTAATAGTAACGAATAATGTTAAACAATAATATGTTAAACAAATTATTATAAAAATCACAGTGGTTCCGATTAGGTTTTTGTTTGTAATAAAAAAAAAAAGTTGATTACTCCAAGTTAATTTTTGTTTTAACAAATTCGCGATTATTTGAGATAATATTTGTTTTATTGCGAAACTTCTCTCGCGCGTATTAGTCACACGATTCATAGCAGGCAATACCTATATGGAAAATAAAAAAATAGAAACGCGCGTGTTGCGATATCTGTTGTGATACACATTGCATATACCAGAAACGTGATAAGCTTTCTCATTCGAGTAATTACTCGTTTCTCATCTACTCTTTTTTGTAGATTTACCGCACATGCGTTAAAATGAAGAGCACGAACGTTTTCTCGTGGCTTGAGATGCACGAGTCTTCCATTACGCGCACTCAAGCGTATGAATAATGAGGGATGAGCGTTTAATTATTATACTCATCGTAACGTATAATATACGATGCATTGGAGGGCGATATCTTTTACCCGTACACGGTATACGCAGATATATCTTCTCGGGTCAATTATTTACACGCGCCACTATGCGCAATTATTTCATAAATTTTTCTCATACTTTCGTATACATCGAGAGGCAATCTTTTATCTTTAAAACCTTCAATGTTTTTTTTTTCTCACCGTTCGAAATAGAAGACTCTGTGATTTGTTGTTTAAAGATGGTGGAAATTGCTTTGGTACGAGATCAAAGTCGGTCATTCGCAACGTCAAGAGCGATCGAGAGTTGATGGATTATTTTATCGGTAGCTGCTGCTGTGAGACTTGCAACCCGAACGACAGCGTCTGTTTCCCTGTTTGTATAATTCTCCCTCGCGTTCTGCATCTCTTTCTTCCTTTGTCGTCCTTCTCACGAATGTACATATAGGTATCATTCCCTTCGCCGGAGTTGCTTCCGTCATTTTATCAATAATGATATTTCTTCGCGTTTCCAAATTTGTTTAAGAAATTTCTTAGACAATGAAAATAATTAATTGTATATGCTAATTATGTTTATGTATTTTGTATATGTCAAATTTTATAATGTATTATTTTTATCGTCGTTCGTTCCTGATGTGACTAATTCTCCCGATAGAATTTGTATCCCCTTTTATTATTTTCCCGTCTGTCATTAAAACAGTAACTTGAATTTTCATCGGGGATAGTTTGATCGTTTGCGTAATAACGTCAGAACAGAACGCCAAAAATAGAACGACGAATTAATAACGATTTATGTCGGTTTACGTTCGACCAACATAGCTATTGGAACACCAATAACAAACTCGATTACATTCGGGAGGATGTATTACATTGAAGAACGTATCGGCGCTTTCGTACGTCGAGCCCGATCGGTAATAATTAAAGCAATTGATTAATTAACCGAATTAGATAATCTGCAGATCGATCCGAGTATAAAAGTAATTGAACGCCGAGACGCATCGCTCCTTTTGCAGACAGCCGTTTTATTTATATTGTAGTCCGCGATAAGGTCAAATCTATCGCAATTGTCCGATCGACATTCAAAATTATTATTATCAGCATGAAGGGAATTTATTTTTAAACGTTCGATCTCTTGTGTGTATTTGAAAGAATCAAATTAAGATAAATACTTGATACATGAATTCATTTGATTACGTAATATCGGCAAATATGTTGTTCGTTTGAATGCATTAGAAAGTGAAAAATATTATGGGTTTTTACTTTTTTACAATTGCAATTTATTTTGTTTAATCTCAGGAAAATGTGTGAGATTTACAAAAAATTCTATAAGATAAAAATACAAAAATAATTGATTGTCTTCCTAAAAAAAAGAAATTTCTAAAAGAGTTATTGCTCATAAAAAAAAAACATGACATGTGGTTGACTCGAATCAGGTAGAGCTACTCTTTCTTCTATTATTCGCCCACCGCAATAAATCTGTAGATAGTAAAAGGATAGCTAAAAATATGGCAAGAAGATATTACATACATTCTTTGTTTGTGTGTATGAAAACTATTGAGCTAATCAGAAAAGTCAAATATAATCTCTATTTTATGTGTGTTCGATGTCAATACTAAACATAAATTTTTTTTCGTAAATGGGAGTTTCTTTCAATATAAGATTGAACTGCGAAGGCACATAACGGTACAATGCATATAACGGTAAAAAAGTAACGGTACCCTTTTCTTACCCTTGTATTTGGGTTTTTTTTCTTTCAAAAAAAATTCAAGAGAGACCATTCGTCAAAGCAACGTTTCGTTTCCGATCAAGTTTTACGGTAAAATTTGTACACCGTTTTGTTATTTCCCGTTTTTTTTTTCGTCAAAACAATGTAACCAATTTGAATTTTGTAATTTATTTAAATTACCTTTAGAGTTTTATTTTAAAATATCTCAAAGAACGGTGGTTGACACAATTAAACGCAGTCTGTCATGTATCGTAAGAAGAGGAGGATAGAAAAAAAACGTTTCTATAATTCAGTGCCCCAAGATCGGGGTGAATAATATATGTACCCTTGGCTGTGCGAGAAAGAAATGGCACGAGTCCGAGAAACTCCGTAGCGGTTCTATATCCCTCTCTTTTTATCCTTTTTCTCTTTCTCTCTTTTTCGCACCGTTGATGGTCTGTGGGGGTGAAACGGCATGATCAGATGAGAGAGGGGCAGTGCTGACCATAGCAAACAGAGTCCTCTTGGTTCCCTTTGGCAGAAGCTCTCTTCAGTGAGAAAGGTGCCAGCAGCAAGTTAACTTGAATATGTCTGTTTTAAAAACGGAAGTTATAGTTATAGTTATCGTGTGATCATTTTCTTGTCAAATGTGTGTGTGTGTGTGTGTGTGTGTGTGTATGAAGAATCTGTGACTGTGCATATAGAAAGATGATACGCGATTATAAAGTGCAACGCGATTTTAAATATCATCATCAATTAAAATCTGAAGTTACGCAAAATTCTGTTTTATTCAGTTAATAACTAATAAGGTGATATATATATAGATCGATCTCGCAATAATCAATTGGTGAATATGGATGCTTGTGCAATAAGCACGTATAAGACTGGTTACGGGTAATTGGTGCTTTAAGAAAAAAAAAATGCATACCGCTCAAGAAGTGCTCTTACAATCGCGAGGTAATAAATTTCAGTTGTAAAAATAATTTTTAGAGTAAGATTTTAGTTGCAAAATT